>JWJB01010288.1:0-19517 GCA_000812895.1 Rutstroemia sydowiana
ACGGAATGCCTAAAACTTAGGCGATTTCCATCCGTTGGCAGCCCTGCATCCAGTCCATCCCACTTCATACCGGTACGCCCGCCTCAACATCAATCGACACCTGTTCCGGGCATGGTATACCTGCCAATCTTCTCATCGAGTCACAAAACACAAGTAATCCCATAATATCCACGACTTCAATAATCTTGGCCATCTCCAGTGAAACATGCTGATCTAATTGTTGACTTCGTATCAAGAACATCGCTTTCTGGAATAATAATTGGGTTCATCTCCATTATGTTTCTGAACTTGAACACCCAAAGATTTATATAATCAAGTTGCTGCTTTGAAATTTTTTGCGGGACCCTTAGAAGCAATGATCTCTGGAGTGATTATACAGCTGCTCACCATCTGTTTCCATCTCTGCAAAACTGTCTCAATTTCATCCCATTACGTGTACTCAAAACCCATCTATATGGCTTTCACTGGCCTGCCACCACGACATGGCTGTTGGCTATTGTTTCTTGTGGGCCTCAATGGAGGAGAAAGAGTATAAAACCACTCTCCCCATCATGGCTTTTTCGTGAAGTTGATGCTGGCACTTATAATTTGAGACAAAAGGTCTCGAGTTTACTAGCATCCCAGTGTATTATTGTAATCATGAAGTATGTCTTGGTATCCGGAGGTGAGTAAAATGTACCTTCCAGCAACCGAATATTCTCACTAAGCTTTGACATAGGAGTTATAAGCGGCATCGGGAAGGGGATCATTGGTTAGCTATATCTAAAGTTCCAGCTGGAAACCCTCTGCTAAGACGCCATGTAAGCCTCTAGTACTGGGCTCCTTCTCAAAATTGATCCCTACATGAACGTGCATGCCGGCACAATGACGCCGACCGAACACGGCGAAGTATTCGTCATGGACGATGGCGGAGAGGCTGATGTGGACTTGGGTAACTATGAGCGATACCTCAGTATCACTTTGACCCGTGATAACAATATCACTACTGGAAAAGTCTACCAGCATGTGATTGAGCGCGAGAGAAGAGGTGATTATCTAGGCAAAACCGTACAGGTGCTTCCGCATCTCATTGATGCAATTTAAGATTGGATAGAACGAGTAGCCAAGATACCCGTTGATGAGAATGGACAAGTGCCGGATATTTGTGTGGTGGAACTTAGGGGTACGGTTGGTGACATTGAGAATGCACCGTTTGTGGAGGCAATGAGACAGTTGAGAAGACGAGCGGGCATGGATAACTTCTTGCATACGCATGTTTCGTTAATACCTGTTGCTATTAATGGTGATCAGAAGACGAAACCGACACAGCAAGCCATTCGAGATGTACGAAGTGTTGGTCTAAACCCGGATCTGGTAAGATACCCCAACTCCATGATTTATTCTCTCTAACTAATTCTCTGTTCTTCAAAGATCGCATGCCGTTGTAAGGTCCTTTTAGAGCCTTCGACCATCGAGAAGGTCTCTATGTTTTGTCAAGTTGAACCAGAACAAGTAGTGGCAGTTCATGACGTATCTTCAACTTATCACGTCCCATTTGTGCTCGAACAACAAGGGTTAATCAAATCGCTTTCGAACATCCTTCGATTAGACCTGCTTGATCTATCTCAAAAAACGATAGAGAATGGAAAGATTGCATGGAAGGCATGGAAAGAGCTGACAACATCGAATCCAAATCATCTCGAAACGGTTACCATCGCGCTTGTAGGCAAATATACTAGTTTCCATGACTCTTATATCTCGGTAATAAAGTCACTCGAGCATTCTGCTATGGCCTGTAAAAGAAAACTCAATCTCGTCATGGTCGATGCCTCCAATCTCGAGACACCAACCAGGGAGTCCTCTCCGGCGGAATACCATAAAGCATGGCATACAGTATGTGCAGCCAACGGTATACTCGTACCGGGAGGCTTTGGGCATCGCGGTACTGAGGGTATGATTGCAGCCGCGAAGTGGGCGCGGGAACATCAAGTTCCGTACCTTGGAATATGTCTCGGGATGCAGATTGCAGTGATTGAATATGCGCGTAACATGTGCAATATTCCAAATGCCACTTCCATAGAGCTGGATGATGCGGCTACCGATCCAGTGGTGATATTCATGCCGGAAAGTGATCGTAAGGATCTGGGTGGAACAATGCGCTTGGGTTCGAGAGCTACGCATTTTCAGCCGGGGTGTGAATGGAGTAAAATTCGTGCATTGTACGAAACTTCCCGCATGTGTAACAAGTCAAGAGAAGAAATCGATGAGCCTCTCGTCATCCATGAGCGACATCGACATCGTTATGAGGTTAATCCGAAGTATATATCCACGTTGAGTGAGTATGGATTGGAGTTCATTGGGAAGGATGATAAGGGTGAACGGATGGAGATCTTGGAATTACGATCACATCCATGGTTTGTGGGGGTCCAATATCATCCGGAATATTTGAGTAGAGTTCTGGCGCCTAGCAAGCCTTACTTGGGGTTTTTAGCTGCTAGTGCAGGGTGTTTGAATGAGGTTATGAGTGAACTTCAAAGCAAAGATGCTAATGGCTTGGAATCTGGGGTCAATGGTATTCTTATATGAAGGATTGGATATGAAATAGGCAATGCAATATATAGGGATGTCAGACAGCTATCGTAGTCGTGCGCCGAGATGAATAAAGTTACAGGTAGTCTGCCCGCGCACAATCAGAACAGTTGGCGGCATAAGATGCAATTGCTGTTGTTACTGTTGTTACTGATGCTGTTGTCATTATTAGTCTCGAATACATGATATTGCCATTATCATTCCTCTATTTTCGTCTATGCCTTATTACCTAACATACTCTTCCCATTGTTAGTAGTAGTATTGATTCCATCTTAACAAACTACAAACTTCAAATCCCAAGTCTCAACTCTGACATCAATTACATGGAATCTTAAGGGAAGTAACTTTAAAATGAGTGCGGTGGTGAATGTTCACCAGCGCCGTAGATGAGTTCAACGAAATAGCTAGAGTCTTCCCGCATAGCGCATATATGGCACCATGTTGTTCCACCGCAGCTCGACTTTCCTTTGTCTGGTCGAGACAAGTCGACGGAAGGATGGATGTAGAAGGGTGTTGGGCTTGATATTTATGGAGAGAAAGTAGGTGGGAGAGCATGCAGGGAATGGATAAGTGAATGATCCTAATACTGCGGGAAATAGCAAGTGAATATTTTGCAGTAGATATAGAATGGTAGGTGAATTATCAAGCAGTACATCTCCCGGTTTCTGCAGCTAGTTAGCAGTTATGATTGATCTTGAACCCGGAGCTGAAGGTCCGAAGTTTTCGGTGAGTAATGGAGGTGTGGGGGTGTGGTGGAGGAGGGTGGGAAGAGCATAAAAGGAGCTCTTGGGTTGGAGTTGAGATATGTAGCCATTTTCTTCAGTCAACGGGAAACGCAATATTAGGCTGAGCACATCGGGATATCCGTTGGTTTGGATGGGATTGTTGTTTGTGAGTGTTAGGGAGTACTATTGGGCAAGAGGGTCTGGATGGTAGGTATGGAGGTCGGTAGGGACTCGATTTAGTAAATTGTTATCGTTTCTGGGTTTCCTTGTGAGTGTAGTCGTTTTTATTTGTTATGGATGACGGAAAAAAACAAAACACGAGATAGAATTGCAAAAGCTGCATCTGATTCGACTAGCTCAAAACTGAATGTCTATATCCCAATCATTGCTACCATCCTTCAATATCAGTCTATACTTTCACCGCCTTTATCTCTCTATTCTTTTCGCATAAGTCTAGTCCATCATTGCCCATGTTTCCTTTTTCAATGTCATCCATCCATCCTATTTCGACCTTGCGATTGCGTATTTTGATAATGTTGTGTGTTATGGCGTATGAGATTGGGGATTTATACTTAGCTTTAGGATACTTACTTGCTGATAGACATATACGGAAGTAGGTGTCCGAAAAAGGTGAGTCAATACCGAAGAACCGAGAACTGTTTCCTTTCAGAGGGGCGGGCGGTTGTGGTTCATGTGGGCAGATCAGGTATGCAGATGTGTATTCACAACACAGGATTCTGACAAGAAGAAAGAGAGTGGCTTTTGAGTATTCACTGGCTACTAGCATGATCAAATGGTAGGTACTACCAACTATCCCGATGGTACAGAGTTATCGGAAGCGTCTCGAGTATGCCGGTCCTTTTTTTTGTGGTGAATGTGGATTTACAGATTGGGAATTTAGGCTTGCACGTGGACTACAGCCTAACGTGGCTGCTCGCCAATGTCTTGGGTAACTGCTGTCTTGAGGCTATAAATTGCAGTATGCTGTTCCGTGCTTTTCAAAGAGAGCAAGACAATAAGTTCAGAGTACCAACCAATGGATTAAGAGCAAGTTGCTGTGTCCCGGAAGTCTTGCAAGTATAATTTACATACCCCTCCAAGTCTTTCATGGCTATGGTTTTTGAGTTGGGTTTTTGATTTCGCTTATAGACAATGTCAACTATCTATGAGGATTAAAACTTATACTTTTGAGCATTGTTGTCATTTTTCATTTGTTGCTGTCTTTTATTCTTTTCGACTGGAGGATGAATGGTGACATGAGATGAGATAACGTCAGAGGGGATACAGATGATGTCCATACTCCTCTGAAACTAGACGAAATATTACCTCCTTGGGAAGTTCCGGTGCCATTCAACAAATGGCCCATTGACTAACCGCTTTGGTATGGCTTCGTATCAGGCGTGCTGTCTTGTCTGTCCACTGTTTGTTTTGATCCAAGTGATATTTATATCAGCTTCTCTCCAGCCTCCCCGCTTTCTCCTACAAGCTTTTTCGGTTTTTGCTAGATCATACCGTATTCACTGCAGGAAGCTAGCGGGGTTACGTAGTTGCAAATGGAGAATAACATCTCGGAGGGTTTAATATTTGAAATTGATACATTCCCCTCGCTCTTGCCCAAAAGTTCTTAGGCAAAACCATTGGTTAGAATGGCATCGATTCAAGAGCGATAAGGTTGCTAGGGTATCATACGCTACCATGCAACGGGAATCTTGCTGTGGATGCGCGTGCCGGAGTTGTACGAGTGAATGCTGCTTTTACTGCACAACCGAATTGAGATTCAATTTCCTATTCCCTCCGTACCTTGGTAAGTACAACAATTATGGCTATGCGGGTAGTACGTCAGCATTAAATGGAAACATGTAAACGTAGCTTCATCATGTCTACCGGCTTATAAAAAAGCCCCAAGGCTCGAACTTGCAATCTAGCGGGATCCAAAGGCCAGCCAACAAAGCAAAAATTCTGCTCTTTGTCTAGTTGATTTGCTACAGAAATCTGAGCAGGGGATGAGAGTTAGTGATTGAAGTTCGAAACCACGGCCAGGGATGCCGCAGTGTGCCAATGCTATGAACTTGGCTTTCCTAAAACATGGGGGAATATTGTTGCTGGGTCTGGATTTGCATTGTCGGTTTTGATTATCATTGCCATCTTTCTTAAAACATACGAATGTGATGGGAATATATGAAATAATGATTATATACGCAAGCTGAGATGTCTAGTAGGGCGACAAGTGGGAAAGCCTTCTAAGCTCCCTGCGGAATGTAGAAAATGTAGGGCAACAATGGAGACCATAAAACGGCTCAACTGTTCGTAGAGCTGTCTGTTAAGATATTCTTGAGGCTGACGACCTGAGTTCCATTTATAGAAGTTTACGTAGGCCGGTAGGTTGCGAGTGGAGTGACTGGTGAGGGGTATAGGTATGTGAATGGGAAGTGACTAAGAAAGTTTTTGTCGATATTAGAAGAGAAAATGCAAAAAGTAGAAAGCGGAAGATCATGCAACTTTTGGAAGCCTGGAGTGTAGAATTTGATGAAGTCGATAAGGCACTGAGTGTCTTACATTCAATTGCAAAAGAATGGAAAAGAAACCGATCAGGAACAAGCCAGAGAAGCGCGTCATATTGGTATTGCGTCATTGTAGGGTGTCTATATAATGGACTCCGGTCTTGTAAGATAAAGGTCAGAAAGACTGATTACCCAATCCGACAAGGACCCACATGGAACTGCCGGTGATAATATCCGGAACCAAGAAAGATGAAGTTATCACTCAACATGTAGTGAAGATTCTCGAATCCCAATATGTATATCCACCTATGTAGTACATTCAAGTGATTGATTATTGTACTACTCAACCATACTGCAGTTTTACTTTAGAACTTGTTAACACGCGCGTGAATGGTTCTCATTGTCAAATCTTTATGTGATGCCAGAACGATAGAGTGATATTAATACCCAAGACTGTAGATATTGCCATTAGAATGAATATATGAAGAGGATGAGATTTTTGTTGACAGCAGTTTGCAAGAGCCATCCCTTGTCAGGCGTCCACTTCGTTAGGTTACTCATAACGACGGGTGGTGAAACTTCCACCTCTTCCACCGTTAAAGTGGTGATATTCATATACCATATTTTCCGAAAGTACTAGCAGCAATTGGAGTTCTATTTATTGCTATAGCTCCCATAAAGGATACAAAAACCTGATGAACAGTCCACGGGGACGAGAAATGTGATGGTGGAGTGGCTGAGATTGCCATCTTACAAGTTGATATGAGAATGGTACTTTCTTAAAAGTATCTTTACACCCGATGGATATAGATACAGCGACGGCCCGAGTCTCATTGATCGAAGCATACTATCGGCCAGAATGGATCTAATCCTAATCGCTAGAATTCGCGGGCATGAAAAAATCGCATGATGTCTGTTATTAAGTTTGCTGTTCACGCCTGAATTCGACATCGCTGATGTCGAGGTCGCTCGGTTTTCCTTAAAGATTATAAAGATCTTCATTCTGCCAGTGTCGCAAACAGCGACACTGCTTCTTCAGATGAAAATTGGTAATTCCTGCTATTTGAGAACGTTCAATGTTTCACCATTGTGATGGCGCTATCGTTGCATAAATTCTTGGTTAAAATTTCAATTCAACAGAAGACTTAAGGTCACCGGGCAGTGGGGGGGTGCGGTGTTCAAGTTGCTAAGAATTGCGTTTGCACCCAACGGTCTTCGGTGGAATATCTCGCCGAGATTTATAAAATTACTTGGGCTGCTTTACAGAAGGGCGGCCGCTCTCACGTGATTCCGAAGAAAAGAGAAAGATCCCGATAAAAAATTAACGACTACCACCACACCCTGTAATATCAAAATCCGAATATGTATCACTACAAGCCATAATCAAAACATTCCATTGCTTACAATTGATATGGCGACAAATTCTAGTTATATTATCGCAAAAGCGCGCCCGGCCATACTCGCGAGGATACCGACTATTAAATCAAAGGTTAAACATATTTTCCCTCTACCACAAGCTACTATATCCGATCGAGATACACTTACGCAATGGCTTCAAGTGACGAAAAAACGGATTGGAGCGTGTGTTATGTTCGGACTCAGCAGAGAAGAAGCTAGGGATGCGGGCAGCGTGTTGCAGGTATTAGGAAGAGATTGGAGGGAGTTGTTGATGGGTAGACAGCGTTTTGTAGTGGATACAAGCAAGCCGGGAGCGGCATTTTTGTTAAATCAAAATGTTGATTTAGTGGAAAATGATAAATCGGTTAGATATCTTGTCTTTTTACCGTCTTTGATGATATATAATCAGCTACATTACGGCCTTTAAGAGAGCGCAGCTGACGATGTTACAGGCCTGCCTTCCCCCACGTGCTTTTGAACCATTTTTGGAGGCAGCAAGGCGTCAGTGGATTGAGAAATGTGCTCTCCATAGTCTGAATGACTATGGAGAGAAATATGAAAGAGAATGGATGGCCTTGTTAGATCCTACAAAATGGCCATTCATTCTCGCAAGAATGACCTGTATATTTCATAATGTGAGCTCATTATGTTGCCTCCATTGTGTCTCTCTTTGTTGAAAGCTAAGTTCATGTTCGACTAACATTACATATAGGAATTATCATTCCCAGGGCGAATTTCCGTTTACCACAGAATAAAGAAGGATTCAACGAACCAGAATTTCTTTCACTTAGAGGTTGCAATCGTGTCCGACCTGCATCAACGGAAGGTGGCAACTTATACTCGAAAATTTAAACCATATGATCCGGACAGTTATAGTCCCAATTCTGGACAGCCTTGTATGGGAGAGATACCAAAATTTATGTGGAATATGTTCGAGCGTGAAACATACGAACAGGAGGCTGCGGTAGAAGAGGCAGCAAAAAAAATCGCATGCATAGATGAGAAGGTCAGGGATTTGGAGAAGAAAACTTGGGACAGAGAGGATGCTGTAGAGGATATGGGCACAGCTACCTCTCTGTAAGACTATAACGCCATCTTCCGACATTATGTCCACAACGAAGACATGGGTTTAGTAACCTGAAGTCGACGTAGATCCGAGCATATCTCATTATTCAGCCATTCTCACAAAACTCATACCATAGACAGATATTGGTAAACATGGTTGATGATTCTGATTATCAGGAGAGTACCAAATGTTCTGAAGGGTGCTACACCCTAGCCGAGACAAATCCGGTTCAATCCACGGAGCATACAGATTGAGCTGTGTAAGAAGGATAGGGTTATACACGGAGTAGACAGTGGAAAAGATTGATCCTGCCTTACTGTAACAAGGGCAGATACGAAGGTTGAAGTACGATATCGGAGGTATGGGCCTTGGTGGTTTGATGAGATGGAAAGATGATTTACCCGCCCATGAACCCACAATCTTGGAATACTCTCACTGTCTCCATATTTCCGGTAGAGGAGAGGAAGCACGGATACCTCAAAATGCGATTCAATAGCTCCTAGGAGCCCAATTCACAATCCAACATTTATGGCTTCGGCGCAAGCTCAATTTTCGGGAATTGATATCCGCCCTACATGATCAACATTGGCTCTAGACACAACCAAAATGGATTAAGTATTTGCAAATGATCAGAACACGAGATGACGCTTTCCCGGCATTTCAGGTTCTGATTATTCACTTGCGTGAAAGACAGTATCTATGGCTCTTAAGGACCCTAGAGATGCAACAAACCATTTCTTTTCCAAATATTCAGACTAGACTACAAACAGGATTCCCGTTCCGCAGACCGCAGCGCTTTCAAACCACACAGTCCTTTCTTCTTCCAGGCTTGTCTTATTATTCTTAAAGCCGAAGTGCGCTGCGTGAATAATACAATTGCTCGTATTAACCCAGCTAGCTGATTGTCCTTCGCGGATGAGGAATCTCGGCGCTATTTATCCTTTTCTTTTTTCTTTTATGAGGAAGAACTCATATTACTTGTCGCGCTCGACTTGTAATACCAATTAAAGTACTTTGAAGTCATCTATATAGTTTACCTCTTTCTCCCGCCTCTGCTCGCTCTTCTTGCTATCGGTAATTATCTTCCTGTCCCCTCAATGTAAGAAACTGATATACCAGAATGGGAAGAAGGGCGAGTGGTCCAAATCCCGTCTGCGTACACACGACGACGAGGCGCGTACCTGGTTCGAAAACTGCAAATGAATCTATCCAATTGCTGTGTGAGCTAGATAAAGACGCAATGGGCATAGATAGGGGCCGCGAAGAGCGCTTATGGCGCGCCAACATATGCCGCGAGTACCATAGCATGACTGCATCGAGTTCAACTACACTCGAGATAGACAAGTTCTACGCCCGGTCATCTGAGGTGGGATTCCACTATGGTCCAGCTTTTCGTGACATGATGACAGTGGCCTCTGATGGCCAGGGCGGGCAGTCATTGAGGTAAAAATATTCGAGCCGCCGGTGCGAACCGCGTATGCTAAGCACATTATACATCCCGCAAGCCTAGACTGCATCTTTCAATTGATCATCTTTGCCATAACAAATGCGGGCATTATTAAGGTGGGGACGGGGATTCCCACACATCTTAACCATAACTGACTTTCATCAACCGGGATCAGCTTTCCTGGTGCTCTGTTCATCAAAGCCTATGGAACGGTCAAGCGTCTTGGACTTCGACAGACAAAACTCTTCTATTACAACATTTGGACGCTTAGCCGTTTCAACGGCGTTTCAATAGAGCTGCTCGCCCTCTTGGACTACTGCTGTGACCCTACCAGCCAGCGGATTATGGTGAATGTGAGCCAACGGCGATGCATTTTGCGCCGGAGATAGAAAACAGCAGGCTTGCCTATATGCGCACAAATCCATGTTCCGCGGCATCAAGAAAGCAGAAATAAATGGCGGCGCATCCCCATACGCCAATAAAGCAGGTATTATCAATTTTTATGTCACTTTCACGCGCTTCTTTGCGACAAAGCCCACAGCACATGAAGCTGCTAGCACAATAAGCGAAGCACTGGCAGCCAAGCTTGCCGATATCATGGACTTATCGCGTGACGAACTTGATCTGACAGCGCCAATCCATAGCTTCGGCGTAGATACTCTTGTCGCAGTCGAGATCCGTAACTGGCTGAGGAAGGAAGTTTGAGCTGACGTGACCATGCCTTCATCGCAATTATGAGTGAGGAGAGATATTCGCCAATAACCGATACCAGTATAATCGCAATATCTATATATTACCTAGCCTGATCCAACGACAAAAACAAAGGGTTTACTGGCATACATACATGATAAAAAATTTGTCTGCAGAGGTTCGAAAGTATCATCTGCTGAAATCTGGATTGAAGGAGCCACGATTAGTACTGAAGGCTGAGGGACTTGACAAATGATTTATTTTCGAGCAGTTCGTAGATCACCAAAAAAGAAAAAGAACAAGAGCGGGAACGAGAAGATAGCGAGTGCTAAAGGAAAAACCATCGAATGAGATAGAAAATGAATAAAAGAAGTTGTTGCAAGCAGATTCTATGGTTGTAAATAATGATGGTAAATGGGCCGAGACGGCGCGTTGGTGAAAAACAAAGGATCAATGTGCAAAACACCCAACTACAATGTTCACGAAAGTAGAAACAAGGTTGGTTTTTTCGAGTTTTGTTTGATGTGAATGTTGCTTATAGTCGACGTTTGAAGATTGCCAAGTTCTACCGGTACTAAATTTCGGACCGACCGCAGGAAGAGTGTAAAAGGGAAATCTGAAGCCGAGACGCGAATCGTTGATAGGTAAAGCAGTTTGGTTTCAAAAGTTGCTCATCACAATATTAATATTCAACATGTAAACCGGTATTGAAATGGTGAAAATATTTGGTACTGAACGTCTGAAAGCGCAAGTTACACCCCCTCAGAGTATATAAGGTCTGATTATACCAACCAAGTCAAAAAATTGCAGCCGCCCCATCATCATACCCCAAAGTCCCTCTGAAGAAGCGGTTAATTGGCGGCATCACCGTATTCCTCCACGCCCTCTCCATTCTCCATTAATGCCCTCTCATGTAACTCAAATCCTGAACCACAAACCTCCTTCCTCCTCCGACCATACATTTCGTACAAGCCCAACCATACACTTCTATCCCTACAATCTGTCGCGCCAAACCACTCACTAATCCCACAACTTGGCATATATCTATTCAATTCCTCTTTTGTTGCCCTGATCCATGGCTTCGGTATGGGCCAATCCGAGAAATGCATGTATTTTGCCTCCTCTAACGCTTTCTCTGGGTCCCAGACTTCTTTCGTATTGCCAAGGTATTCTCTGTGAGATGTTCGACGGAATTCGCCAGAGAGAAGATTATAGGGTCGCGAAGGCATTGCCAAAATGTGCGAAGAAAATAGCGTATTTAGGATATCCATATCATATTCATTAGGCCCAGCATGTTCTACCGCCGATTTGACTGTCTGGAACAAATTGGTCGAAGGATGTACGAGTAGTAATTGCGATGAATATGCCCATCCTTTAGGCGACCCGAAGTATGTATATGGCATTGCGACAGGTGCGGAAGGTAAGAGGAACAATTCATCCATATTTCGAATGTATAAAGCATCGGCGTCGAGGTGCAATACTCGATCGAATTGTGTGAGATTGAACGCGAGTAATTTGGTATATGAATCTGCCCATGTTGATTGCTCAGTATCGTTATGATGTAGAACATCCACCGCCTGAAGTTTAACAAAATAATCGGTTTGCGCTTGATGTAACAGTCGTGCGATTGGAGTTAAAGGTTTAGATGGTAAGGTATCGTCGGTTTCCGTGGGCGACCACTGTTGCGAAAAGTTAGCAAGCGCCAATTGCGAGGAACAATAGGAAATCTTGCAGGAGAAAGGTATAGCAATAATTCGCATGAATTGAAGGAAGGGGGAAAATAAAATCGCTGGACGAGATTTGCTCACATGTGAGGGGTAAAGCATTAGTCGTTGAGCACGGCTGCCAATCCTTTCGACTGAACTCCAAAGCATGAGCGCATTGCACAGGTACTCAGGTGAAGTAACATATTGAACATATGCCACTGTGTGCCAGTCAAGCTTAGAATCTTCCACTTTGGAGACAGGACCTGGCATAGGCGGAAGTTTTTCTATATCATGGTTATGGAGGCTGACAAATCGTACAACTAGAATCACAAGTAAACATATTGAGAAAACTTGTATTGTTTTTGCAGATAATAAAGCGCGAACTCTTCGACTATAAAAACGTAGGCCTGCCATAGATACATTGGTGCAGTGTAAAGGAAAACATTCTCTAGAATTTCTAAAGAAATCCCCGAGAGGATATTGTTTACCTATACGGAAGATTGGATATGGTTCTGTTTTCGTCCGATAGATACCAAGGCGCTAGGGTGAGGGAGGAGCTTGGCTCGGCACCGATCGCTTTTGGATAGCTCCCGCCACTGGTGTGTACTTAGTAATTTTATATCCGTTCACCCATTCTCAAATCCGAAGTAATAATTCATGGCCCGGCTTTTAGATAAAAATGCCAAATGAATATGACAACCCACCCCGTCGTGATTATCGAATGTGATCCAATACTCATTGACTTACAAGGAGATCTCCAATAAGGACTCAGCTGCATTAAATTCTTCTAATGCTGCATGCTTCACGCGTTCGACAAGCCAAATTCAGACACTTAAATGTACCGACGATGAGTACTTTTCAAATGCACCTAGAAGGTCGAATCGTTGTATTCGCACGCATTACAGCTGTAGGGGCAGAGATGGCCTCATGCTATTTGTTTAAATGTGCTCGCAGCTGTCGAGAGTGGAGCTTTATTATGATACCAACTTTATTTGACTCAATTCCGTACAGTGCTGGTTTTCCAGGTGTCATGACGAGGATTTTGGTGTCACCTTATCCGTCATATTCCCTTCATTAACACTATTTCTCATGGCAAATTGTGTGATTGTGCTATTTACGTTACAGATTACTCAACTCGATGAGAGCAATCGATGAGAGCAAAATGTATAAAAACCTCGACCCCCGACCATTCTCAAACTTTCCATAACCAAAATGTGCACCAAATATATATGGTAATGTAGAATACCGTCTCATATTATACACCATACTAACAACACTCCAGGAAATATGCTTGTGGCTGTCTCGCACCCAACCAGCCGCCACTCCCTTCTCGTTGTGAGAGGTATTACAAATTCAAGCGCTGCACCGAGAAAACCAAGTCAAAATACATGTCGATCAAGTGTATAGACTGCTTGACTCCGCCTGTCCAACGGAGCCTCCAAAATTCAATTCACTACTCGGATTTTGCATCCCAGGGAAGGAGGCCCCGATAGATATGATGTTGATTCGCTTGCCATAAAGTTCTACCGAAGCCAAGAGAGGAAATTTCTATTAATGGGTGGTTGGATGTTATGTTGAACCACTGGTAAGCGACGGTGGATTGTGAGCATGGGTTAGGAGTGTCATTAAGAGGACTTGAAGCTAGTTGAAGCGCATGGATTTGTATTGTGTTGCATTTGAAGAGCCTTGTAATATAAATACATATAAAGATTTTGACAACAGCCTTTGCGTTTCTCAACTTCCTCTCCAACATCAACCATCACCCATTGTTTAGCATCAATAATTTCTTGCTTCTCCGATTTTTCCTCAATAGCTAATGGGTTCAGAATGAAATATATCATGTGGTCTAAATGCGGTGTTTAATGTGGATACAAAGAGTTGAAGGAATAGTTTGTTTGGTGTGTGGTCTGGTTCTTTGCATGAGGTAGTGTTTTGGTTAGTTGTTGAGTTGTTTGTGTTAAATAGTTCGCGTTAATTTTGATTAGATATGGGACTCATGGCAGGAGTGGCGGGGCGGTTGATATTCTTATCTAGTTGGTGGGCCAGTGTAGTCGTGAGAGGAGAGCAATTAACCTTCTTGGAGGAAACAATACTAGTTTTTTTCGATTCAGTCATTTGCTATTCGGATTTTTCAAGTTCTTGACGTTAGGGATGAAACGTAGACTCCATAATAATCGCAATGCAATTCCTCTTAGTCTAGAAGTTTAGTGGATATCATATTGGCTAGTATGCCATTTAATTTTACGCCTTGATGTTGTGGATAGATGGGGATATGTCATCGTGATTTTATTTTTATTTTGGGTGTTTGGGTGTTTGGGTGTTTGGGTGTTTGAGAATGGTTGATTGTTGTGTATGGGTATGAGAAAATCAGAACTTTAATGAGTAAGAACGAGAGGCAAAACTTATCAACGGTGATGAAAGTTGGGTGGATACATATCTGCTATGCGGCAGCTACGACAGAAGCCAATGAACAGCTAGCCGCAATCGTTGCGGTTCAAATGAATGTTATGTTTGGGGGGGGGGGTGCCAATCGTATTCCGACCGAGTTAATTTATACAGCAGATAGAGAACGAAGAAAGGATTTTCAATTTCTACGAAGTTTTGTTCTTGAATGTCTTCACTTAACCCTTGTCTTCTACTGAATGCCTTAATTAGGGTACTTGATTCACTACGCAATCCTGAAGCGAAGAATGATTATGTGCCGGTATTCTTATTCTTATACTAATCCACGACTAGCTTTTCGCATCATCCTAAATATCAAAGGGAACTCACAGGTACTATCACACCATTCCTTGTTCATTTCCTGCATGCGCAGATACCGAAACTATAGAAACAGCCAATAGCCATTCTCCTAGAGCAATCCAGATATCATCGTCTCCCCAAACCAGAAATAGAGACCGCAATAATCACATCATCAGGCATCTACGTTCTTGACTGCTCTCAGTATTTGTGTACTCCGATTCCTCGACCTTTTGTACCATCTCCCAATCAGAATCATCGTCCTCGACAACTATCTTCTCTCCGTCATCATGAACAATCTTCGCCGCGGTATCCGTCTCGACTGAATCTTGAGTCTCTGTAGCTTGTTGCTCATTCTCAAGGGTTGAAATACTAGTCCTGTCAAGGACATCCTGAATAGCGACCTCCTCTCGCGAGGCTGTGGGTGACGGGATAGCAGGCTCCAAGGAATCGGCTGGTAGATTGAGGCCAATGGTGCGTAAGTCAAACCCAGCCTTCCAATGGGCTACTACTGGATAGGATATAAAATCTATGAATTGAATAGGCGGAACTTCGTGTGCTTGTTTGCGACTAGCAATGGCATTTTCAATGGCATTAATAGCAAGGAGCTGTTCATCAGTAATGGCAGATCCTTGGTTTCCATAATCATACTTTTCTTCCAGGGCCTGTTTCTCCATCGAAAGCTCCAGAAAATTGCTAGCCCATGAGGCATGAGGGAAAAGATCGAGCCATTTCTTCTTGTCATCTTCGGTGCGTTGAGCACTCACTGGCCCTGTAAATGGTTAGCCTTATTTAGACACCCACTAGACCTTGAGTACAAATTCCGGTGGGACGACTTACCATAAGCGTGAACCACATGCATCACAGGCGTCATGAATAATTTGATACCATGGGCATCTTGGGTGGAAACTGTTGTAAGGCAAAGAGTCGTCAGTAGGCTTATACATTGCTATGCTAATATAGTATTTGAATAACATACCTCCAAATGGGGCATCCGCGTAGCCAAGGCGGAGAATCTTATTGTGTCTGGCACACCATTTTTCCATAATTCGAAGATGAGCCATACAGCGTTTGTGATAATTGCTGTCTTCTATACGTACACAAAGTAGATCAGTCTTTACTCTCTTCCCTCTACATCTTTCGATGCGGTGAATCGTGAAAACATACCTTCCCAGCCATTTATAGCACATCGAAAATAGATTCTGCGCTCTCCTTCTGGTACCACAATCTCGGCCTCCAACACCAATCTGACAGTTTCCGGGGTGATGGAATCAAGTTGCGCATACTCCTGTGTAATACGGCTTTTGCCTTTCAATCGAGTATCATTGATATTTTTAAAAACGAAAGGACCGATATGGAGACAACTTGTATTCAAAATTCCTTCCGCCATTGTTAATGAGTGGATATTCAAGATGATGGGCGGCGTTATTATTCAGCTTGTAAAGGTTTGAATGGAAGAAAAAGAAATGCATGAGGGGCAGGTAAGGAGCTTTATAGATTTTTTAGTATGGCAAAGCTAAAGTTTTCAGCTACGGCAAGGCAAAAATGCTAGTGGTTGCAGTACTCACCTCTATCCACGAAATTTGGTCAAAGGTCTGATTTCAATTTTAGTATGGCGTAAGAGTTGGGACAAGTCAATGATGGTATCCACTAACGTATAGATTTAGAGAATGGCAGAACCAAAATTTAGACTTTAGAGGTAAAAACTGTAGAGACAGAGAAATTGAAGGCTACGTAGTTGGCTAACACTGACTGATACCTTCCATAGCTATTTCCCGTACCTAATAACTCTCCTCAAAATGAAGAAATCGCTTTGAGTGAAGTCCGCCATAACATCAAGCCGCTTCCTGCCAGCACAAATCCCGGTCGTAAACCTATTCGTAGTCCTTTTTCTGCAACTTGACCCATCCCGTCTTTAGCTCTAGATCACGCTGTCTGATCTCATCGATGAAGTCTTGCTTATCAACAACCTCCCAGTCCGGTTCCTCAATCTTGTTGTTCTTAATTTTCCCCAGAATAGCCGCATCTTTCAAGCTAGGCCACTCCAAATCTCGTAGACGGTCGATTTCCTGGAGACTCGCTCTCTTGTTCCTATCTTTGAGTTCTGAATTAGCATGTGAATTTCAAATGAATATTGCCTTGGAGAGCTGGCAGATATGGTGACATACTGGGTTCGGACTCGAGCCAATCCTTCTCAAATTTCTGGACATCCTTGCGATCCTCCTCAGACCATTCAGTTTTTTCCATAACCCGGTAGTTGTGGCCTTTGCATTCCACGAGGAATTGACCATGTTCACCCGGGGAGAAGCTGGGCTTGAAGTTTGGGTCAGATACCTTGCGGCATAGATAGACGACGTTGCCTTTTTCGTCGAAGCTGGGGAAGACGTCCGGTCCACTGTTTCCAGACATGTTCACGGGTAGTTGAATTGATGAGTTTCTCTTTCTTGGTGGTATGGAAGGGGCTTTTATAGGTTTGGAATATCTTGGTTGAAATAGTCTGGATTCCAGGGAAATATAGCCGTATTTAATAGATAGGACCTTTGATGAGGTACCCTTACAGTTACTACAGTACTTTTAGGTGAATCAAATACGAGAGTGAATCTAAGAACTATGAATAAGGCCACACAATTTATTAGCACCGGTGGACCTGCATTACTAGGATTATGTAAAGTTATATTGTTAATATATGATTTCCGCTGGGACCTTTACTTTCGTCCAACATACATTTATGATATCCACTCCGTTCATCCCAGGCAAATTTGCCTAATAAACATGTCGTAATGAAGCCCGTAAAATTATTAGAAATTGAGGTATATCACCCCCACATTAAGTCCACCCCGAAATTGTTGTTCTCCCAAACCCATCCCAAATCCAACCGGTCCCATTAATACACCAAAATTAGAGTCCCCTAGGTTTCCAATCTTCCTTCTTACCAGCAGACTCCCGAACGTCATCACGATAACTGAGGACCTCCCAGTCATCATCATCATGGCTCCTCAAACCCGACTCTTCATCGGGCTCGCTCACCAGCTCCCATTCCTCGTCAGGCTCGCTGACCAATTCCCAGTCCTCCTCGTCTTCATCAACATTTTTGGGAACCACAAGGCTCTTTCCCTTGGGAGGAAGCTTTGATTTTCTGACCCGAGTCGAATCGTAAACGGGTTCTAGTCGGCGGCGAGATGTGCGGATAGCTTCTAGCACTTCGTTTTTGTCGCGCTTTCTCTTGGGGATGTGGCGGATGGGTTGTACCTTTCCGTCTTCTTTTGCACGTTGTGACTTCTTGCTGTGACGGGTAGATGGTGGGTTTTCATCTTCTTTAGCCTGGGCTGGCTTGGGGTTGTGGTTTGTCGAAGGCTTCATGTCCCGATTGATCACGTTGCTATCTCTCAAGTGGAAGTTATTCAACATTGCGCTTACTGTAACCTATTAGCACTCATCATTGTATAATAAAGGTGGCCTACACAGTCAATTGTACTTACAATTCGCAATGGAATCCTCCATCTTTGGGAGATTCTTCTTGAGTTTCTCAACTTCTTGACGTCCGCCAGACATCAGACTTGCAAATCTCTTTTCTTCTGTAAAGTTTTGTCAGTATTTATTTTCCATAGGTCGAGTGGATAATGAATGCTTACCAGTTGTTGCTGCTGGTTTAGTGTCATCTGCCGGCACCTCTTTGATGTTGGTAGATGGAGCAGAAGTCTCTATTGAGTCTGCATTGCGACCGAAGATATGTTCCTGGATACTTGAGATCGGGATCATATTTTTGAGTAAATTGAACGAAAACATATTTGTAGAATACTATGAATCTTGATGAATAACTCTTGAGTTTTTTGATATCGCGATGATTCAGAGTGTCGTATTTTCGGATCTTAGAATTGGAATTTCGGATTGACGAAAGGTAGAAGTTTGTCTATAATTTATAAAAAATTGTTTGTAAAAGATTTCACGGCACGAAGTCCTGACTTTATACTCCCAGATCTTACTCTGCCATATGAAGTACTCCAAACTGAAATTTTAGTTTGAAGCCTGTTACTGTAGGAAAACGGCACCTTCATGTCTTGCCGTATAGGACCCCGCTGTATTTTCGTGTATGTACCATACAGCTTATATGGCAACGGCTAACTTAAAACCTTGAATATGGCAGGAAATCGAGATGGCTTGTTAATATTGCGCGTGTGATACTCAGTGCGACTCCGCACAAATACTGATTGAGAGATCAAACATTGCCGTAAGTATGAAATTCACTCAAAAGTAAGCGGTACGCAAAGGCAGAAAGATATTCATGTATACTGGAGACCGAATAACATTGATATCATTAACAGTCTGTATTCTAATGACTCTAAAATTAACATCATGCAGAAAAGTCACTGAAATACCCAATCCCCAGACACCTATGCAATGCTTCGCGAATAGCATACAAAACCGATCATATGCATGGTTCAAACCCAGAGTTATCCTGAAGCTTCGCCAACGTACTCATAGTAAGCTCTCAGTAAGTGATACCACGCTCATCGTACATCCCCGCAAGCTTGCGCGTCATTTTGTTCCATCTTCTGGCAATTTTAGCCCGGTCCCCGTGCTCTTCGTCGAGAATGTATTCAATTGATTTCTCTCCTGGAATCTTATACTCAGGTATAATGTCCCATTCATCTTCGTCCTTATTGTTCTGTTTAGTGG
>JWJB01010289.1:0-36285 GCA_000812895.1 Rutstroemia sydowiana
GGCCAGATGATAACAACATACTTTTCCATATCGTTAGGCCATTTTATGATGTTATTGGAATTTCTGCCCGAAAGCAATTCAGTCCTACTGCTCTCTTTACAGAATATTTCAGCAAGATCTCGAGCTCTCTTTTTAAAATCATCGTAGCTCATTTCCTGGATGTCTGCTTTTTGGTATTCACTAGTATGTTTGAATTCTTCAAGTTGTTTCCAAAGTGGGTCCTCATTCTTTTTGTAACCATACCCTACATTCTTCCATTGATTTAGTAAGCTTTTGCGCGCATCACTTGGACGTTTGAATGGCATTTTGACCCGTGAGGCTTCAGTGTGTAGGAATACGGTTGCGACGAGGAAGAGGAACGAGATGAGGAAGAGGAACGAGATGAGAAAGAGGAACGAGATGAGGAAGAGGACTGATATGAGGAGAGGACTGATATGAGGAGAAAAACAAGGATGAAGTAGTGGCAACTAGCTTGAACCTATAGTTTGGTCAAGCCATGATGATTCATTTGACTGACACTGAGTACCTGACCATGTCTGGAAAGAGGTCCCCAGTATATAAAGAGGTGGTTTTGAAACCAAAGGAAATGATAGTAAGTAATCTAAGTTCATGAGTGAACCACTAGACTTTCGTTTAATGAAGCAAAGGTTTAAACGCGAGGTGTAGTGGCAGCTGTAGAGGCACGAGGAATGTTGGCAATTAGATTCTATTGTTTACATAATGTTGCTTCATCGTTGCCTAGAACGGGCGCGACGTCCTGGGCATGTTACGTCCCGCTCACGTCTAGCTCACGTCCCACTCACGTCCCGGAACAATGGCGTACCCATCAATCGTGTGGGAATTGGGCAATAAAAGCGAATGGGAATGACCAGACCGTTACACAAATCACTATTATCACATTAATTTAAATTGCAGCTGCTTCTACCACTTCACCTTCATGGCAAGTGCGCGTCGGTGAAGCGAGTGTATAAAGTTAACAAAAGCGCATGACGTTGAGGGGGAATACTAGTTAATAAAGGTTGGTTGCATAAAGTTCATAAAGATAGATGAAGTTCGTGGGGGCTGAGTGTATGAATTAATATTAGTGGACGAGATGAGATTGACGAAGGCCGTTGGAATCAAAACTCACGAGAGATCCAAGAAATACTGACACCACACATTCTACAGCTCTCCCTCCATCACAAGCTCAAGCCACTCTCTCCACCTGAATCGCACATACCTCGCTCTCCGTCCCCAACATATCATTGTGCCATTTAACACGTTGACCTCTCCAAAGCCTTACAGTCCTACCGACCAACTGCTTCCACAGGGCCTCATTCCCTTGCTCCACAACCTCCACTCCATCGTGTCCAAACTCAAATATGAATCGAAGACTGTTAATTTGTATATTATAACCCGCTTTCTGCGCAAATTGGGCGAAGAAATCAGAGATGGACGTTGCTTGCAATTCGATTATGCTAAAGCAAATCGGATGGTCGAAGTCGAATATTTGATTCGACGCCTTGATTATGAACTGGATTTCAGATGGGAAGGGGAGTCTCTCTGGTGGAGGAGAGGGTATTGGTGTGCTAGGATGTTCGGTTTTTAATGTAGATCGAAGAGGTTCTGATGCTGGTGATGCCGCTTCCGGCTCAGGTGAGCTGTCAGAATCATGAGTCAGGTCTATAACCGAGTCTTCCTTTGGCCCTCCCATTGAAGTCTGTGCTTCATCTTGTCTCAGGCTTGGGCTGCCTGAACTTGTAATTGGAGGTAACGGAGGTGATTGATGGTCTGCGAAGAGTGGCTGGTAAAAAAACGATCAGCTAATGCATTTAATATAATTAAATTTGACTTTACCTGGAGATGTGGCAGATTGTTCTGTGCAAGAACAGACGCTACGCGCGATGGTCCAGCGCTCGTCCGGTGACCTTGTGAGCTCATGGTTTCTTCTAATCTCACAACCTCCTTTCCTTTATCTATGGGTAAAGCGTACTGTCTTGGAGATTTGTGAGGGGGCTGATAGTCATCATCTGAATCACATTCCACAAGTCTCTTTCTGGCGCCTTTTTCACAAGCCGTAACATTTATACAGCTTTCATCATCCGTGAAAATGGGCGAGTCGCGGGGGACCTCTCTCTCCGGAGTGGGATCCGGTGAATTCGGCGCCAAATTAGATCCCCACAGCTCTTTTCGCTTCTGCCAAGCCACTACCAGCTCCCTGGACTTGATAGGTTTTTTGTACACATCCCTCACCATCAGCTTATGATCAACCATTTTCTGGATCCATACACGAGCTCGTTTTTCAAGTCGGTTTCTGAGCTCCGATAGGTTCCTTTTGCCCCCAATTATTTCTATGATTTCATTCGCGGGAACCTTTGGGTAATATTGCAGCGAGAATTGTATTGCCAATATAGAAGTATATTGATTATTATGCATCCACCGTAGTAGATATCTGTCTGCTAATTTGTCGCCTTGTGTTGGCCATGAATAGTTTGGATTTTCTATCCATTGTTTACTGAATAATTTTTGCATTAATTCATGATCGGAAGGTGGCTTCAACCATCTGACATGTCTATTGCATGCTCCAACCAAGTTCCTGGATATTACTGTTAGTCTTACTGCACAACAAGTTGAAGAATCAATTATGACAAATGCTTTAAATTGGGATATAAGAACAGCGATATGTCACTTACTCTGACACCTTCGTTGTAGGAGTAGGTTGAATAGCAGACTTTCTAGCCGAGGCTCGTTGTGGCCTCTCTCTAGCTATCGAGATTCCCTCCAATCCAGTGTCATCATTGGTGGTTTCAAGGCTTGGACTCGGGATGCAGTAGCCACAATCTTCATCATCTTGACGCATGTCTACTTCAGCATTAGATCTTTGCTTGTCCTGTGTATTGGTCATTAGCTTTGCTTAGTAACGAGCAACAATCTAAAGAACTCACCATTGCATTTGCATGAATCTCCCTTCTGGTCTGACCTCTTTTCGAATTTCTTCTTTTGTAATATACCCTCCAAGAAATAATATGGGCAATGCATCTCAAAATTCTGAGAAATGTTAGCATAATGAAAGATAACCGAAAGATATTAACTAACTTTTGTCGATGCCGCGGCCATTGGCAGCTATTACCTGCGTTCCAAAGCCGTTCACCCCGTCTGTCCCCCTCACAGAAACGACGAGCTATGGCTTTCGCCTCTTCAGAATTGGCACTCATCGGAAGGTCTGTGGGAAATTCATATGTGAAACTGTCAAGTTCCATTCTAAGTGTATCATGTGCTTTGTTCTCATATCCCAAATCATTATACAAACGCATCAGGTTTTTGGACCTTATGGGCGTCTTTGTGGTATTTCTAGCTCGAACCATGACGTTTGAGTGGATAAAGATACAGATTGAAAGGGGATGGGGCCAAGTGGAATAAGATGAGATGAGATGAGAAAAGCGAAAAGACGAATAGACTGGCGAACTGGCTTCACTTTATAGATAAAGGTCAAGTTTTGATGAGTCATAAAATTCTAAAGGTTATTTGGAAACTTCTAAAGGCTTCAGTGCATGCATGCATGTATGCAAGGCGGCAAGTCGCGTTTTCAAAGAAAGAAGGCAATAGAGAGCAAGTTTAAGCTGATCACTGAGCCGCTATGCATTAAACTCTGAAACTTAAGCAATCAACTAGACAAGAAATACTCGTATACCTAATAGCAAGCAATGATTCAATTATTATTGCTGCAATTTTCAATATGTTGAGATCAAATTGTTAGAGCTTTAGTCATGGCACAGTACTCAATTAGATGTTGTTCATCTCTACTTCATCTACCTCAATTTCTGTTCGAAATTTGTCATGTATCATTGATCCCGCTATTCCACTTTTTCTTGTTTAAAATATAGATATTGAGGGGTTTGGTTTTAGCAGTGCTGGATACCTAGGTACTCATGCCTACAGATTTCTTCAAGTTTGTTCAATAGCCTTCCCATTTTCTAATTAGGAAGGTAGTAGATACACAATATCGATTTTTTTTTTCTTCAATGAACAGCAATTTCGGTCTTAGTTGCCAGATTGCTTTTAGCTCTATTTAAATAAATTACAATAACTTAGTGAGCTAGGTGAAGTTTCATTAGAAATTAGTACTACAAATGATTTAGATTACAACCATTTGCAGATCTGCCTCCATCTTCACCACTTTAATCAAAATATGCGTGGGTGGAGTCGGTGAACGAATGAAGCATATAAGAGGCTGGGGATAGGTGGATAAATTCCATGGGGATGTTTGAATCGATAAAGGGGGTTGAAATTACTCTGTAAGGGCTGGGCTGGTTACTTAAATTTCGCGATGTATTCCACTTAGAGTTATATCAAGTACGAACCACTTCTACTAATAACAAATCAATATATTTTATAGGTGGAATAATTGATCTATTTATAAACTACGCCAATACATAAACTGAAGTTAATCATAAATAGACTAGTTTATACATAAATAAATATTATAATGATATTAAATTTAATCTCTTCACCACCAATACCCTTCACCACTATCAACTTTATCACATCTACCTCTCTCTACGACAGTGAGGTTAATGACAGTGAGGTGATGGATAGTAAAATTGATGATAATAAGGTGGTGCGGCTCTCCGCCTTCTATAGCGGGCTCTACGGTGTAAAAATAAACTGCGGTCTAAGGCATATATATGTATACTTTTTCTACATAGAAGAAGCTGTTTATATTATTTATGAATTTTTAAAAAGGATTAGAGTAAGGAAGTATTCAAAAGTGTATTGTTCATATAAATCAAGGAATAGAAAAATTGAACATCAATTTAATCAATTATTCACTTCTTTATTTAGAGAACTGCATGATTTTGCTCTATGCCAAAGCCGCATTTTATTTACACGCCGTAGAGGCGGGGTAGCTATTAAAAGTTGGAATTTTTAAGCTGTAGATTAGGCATCCATATCAGCATCCTACAACCATTTGCATAACTAGCTATAATATCAAAGATTATCAAAGCTTTCTAAGATCTTTAAGCTAGCGCATTATTTGTGAAATCATGAGTGATATTGGAGAACATTTGTTATCATAGAGATGATATAAATTAACAATAGTATGTATTCATAAAGAATAAAATCCAAAAGGTAAGAAAGGAAGAGAGAGGGTTCTTAGAAAGAACCCTTCTTCATAATATATCTTCAAATATATCATGGCGGTGACCTACCGGCAGAATACTTTATTCATTATTATCTCAACTTCGTAACATTTGATTTCTTATAATTTTATAAGCACTTATTCAAATTATATGAAAAGTGCTTTAAATTAAAGGTAAGAGTAGAAAGTATATATATGTCTAATAGTTATATGTTTTAAAGTTGATAAAAGCCAAAGGTACATATATTTCAAAAACGAATAAAATAGAAGATAAGTTGAGATGTAGTAGAATAGAACTTACTTATAACATTATTATTCCGATTCATTTGTCTCTGTACTTTGACAAATAGTTCCATATCACTTATTATTCTAATTGGAATTTCTTCAATTAACCTAGTAGTTGTAATTTATCTATATTCAACTTTGACTACTTTGATTTCATAAGTGTACACCAGCTTTGAAATATTGTCTTTAAAGCTAGTTATGCAATTGATTGTAAGATAGTTTTAGGCCTCAAAATGCCATTTCATTCGCGCATAACCTTACAGATGTTTATTTTACTGATCCTTCTTCCTCACAAACTCTTACGACCTGTCTTGACTATGAAGAAGATACACATCCCACCCCCAATCAAGGTATAATCTTCCCCCTTCTCATCCTATCCCAAGCCTTAAAATATCCATCCACCGTTCTCATCTTCCCAATCTCCTCAAAACCAATCTTCTTCGCCTCCTGCATATCCATCCTTCTATCCATCGGCGCATACTCCATTAACATAGCCAACATAACCCAACTCGATTTCGCGATCGCATCTCTCAACTCATACTTCTTAATCCAATCACTCCATAGCAACTTCTTCGACATTACCCACTCCCCAGATTTCAATTGATTCTTCTTACCAACATCATTTTCATCAGGCCCAACACCTTTCAACCCGAAATACCCGCACAATAACGGCCAATCATCCTTCCATTTCGAACCTTCATATTCATCCGCAATATTAAATGCTTTTCCCGACGTCAATTCCGGATTTAGCGACGCATAAATACTAAACCTTGCCAAGATATCCTGCGACGTATCCGTACGTTCAACCTCCCACATATCTCTATCACCCGGGAAAACGACTGCTTCTTCCTCACCCTCCATATCTTTCCACATCGAAAGAAAGATACCCATGGCCTGCGCGATACCTATCCCATTTGATCGCGGTGTATACCCCGATATAGCTTCTGGACGGATTTCGCAGTATTTCCAGCCTTTCTTCTGGGCAGTTTCCGTCACGAGATCAACCTGTGGGTAATAGAACAATTTTGAAGCGTAAGGCTCTGGAATACGGGGTGCGTTTTCTTTATGCGGTGCATTCCATTGTATTCCAGGCTGGCCGTAATATTCGGCGCCATAGATCTTGCCTCCTGTTTGGAGAGAGAAAAATTGGGTTTTTGGGCAAGCTTCTGTTACTAAGGATAGAGCTGTAGAGATGAAGGTTGTATTGATGTCCCTTACAACCTCGGGTTCGCTGCCATGAGCACCGTAAGCTGTAGAGTTGGTGGGGAGGTTAGTAATCGTGAAATGTATACACAATAGTCAACAGCATACCTGCATAATAGACATGAGTAGTCATCTCAATCCCCTCAATCCCCTTAAACTTCTCCACCAAATCATCACTCAACCCCTTAGAAAGATCAATTCCATCATGCACCTCCAATCTCTCCGCCTCATTCTCACCTACAAAAAACTCCTCTTTAAGTAACTTTTGATTCACCAAAGCGATTACACGACCAAAAGTATTTTCATCAGGATATGTCAAGCATTCACGGGTGAGAGCCCAACCCGAGATACCGGATGCGCCGAAGATTAAGGCTTGTTTCGGTGACATTGTGGATTATTGTATGTCGGATGAGAAATATAGATAGATACAGAGGAAAGCAAAGAGTTTAGGTGGGAGAATAGGTACTACTCATTCTATGTATGTGGATGAATGTCCAACAGTTGTTTTCTTATCGACAGCACTAATTGATTTGGAAAAGGCTGTTCTAGATACAAACATGTTGGTCAGAACAACGCAGTACGGCGCAATGAATTCTTGTCAAATCAAGTTATTAGAAGCATTTCAATTCGTCAAGTAGACCTTCGGGAACCCATTCATTTTGTGGTTGTACTCCAATTATGTCCCCCCACATTGCGACCTTATCCCCGGTGAGCCTAAATCCCAATGCGCGGATAGGTATTCCATTTACGAGACGGAAATAATAGAATAGACTACCCAATGATTACTTCATATTTCGACGGTCTACCATCAACAAAGTACACACAAAGGAATAAACCAATTTGAAGAAAAAGAAATGACTGTATTCGGAACTATATGTATGGTATTGAACTATGCGCTATATGCAAGTATGTATCTAACCATCGCAATGTAACTCCCTCACGAATAACGAGAAAATCGACAAATGAAATGACTGACTGAAGTGCAAAAATAACAGTGCGAATGCCCCGAAACACCTTGCGATGATGTAGAATACATAAACACTCCCTGTGCTAACCTATCCCAAGGATACAATAAAAAAAAGTAAACATATGAACAAATCCGGTTGGTGGTGATGACCTGCTAGTTCAACTAGTAATTTTGGTCTTATGCTGTATAAATCTCCCTCTATCTCATCCTATTTCCTCTTTGGCTCGTCCACTAATTCGAAGCATCCTCAACGATCTTCTCTGATTTCTTCTTACTCTTCTCGACCACGTCCTTTAATACTCGGAGCTTTTCTTCCGTGACCTTGATTGCGCTCTCCATATCCCTCTCCTGCATAAGCTCTCCCGCATATTTCTCCTTAATATCCTTCCGCTCAATAGGCATCCTGCCTACATCCCTCAGTTTATCCATTCCTGCCCTCTCCTCCAGCCAGAGCCATAGCTCACTCTCTTCCCTTCTCCAAATCTCTTCGTAAGCTGCTATACGCTCTGGTGTCCCCAAATATCCCATTCCAACAGCATCCCTTCTCCCACCACCAACAGGTATTCCAATTCTAAACCAGCTTACCATCAGTAAGCCGACCAATAATATGTAGAGCGTATTGCCCGCCATAAGAGGTTTTACGATATCGACAACAGGTTCAAATATACCGCGGACTGGTTCGAACAATCCCCAATTTGCCTCTTCAGGCTTAGACTCTGATGATCCGTCTGTGGATTTGCTAAGATCCTTGACCTTTTGACCTTTCTTACCCTTTTTCCTCGTTTTGCCATTGGGTGTACTAGCTGCGAGACGACGGGTTGATACAGCTCCTTTCAGAGCAGCTACAACATCTTTGGCGTATTGGACCTGTCCGTCATTTGCACCCTTCTCAATGGGACCTGCTTTTGATCAGTATAGCCTTCGCGGAAGATTAGTCATAAACATACCTTTTAGCCAACTCTTCCCTGTCCACTCAATAGCACAATTCATTTGAACTCGGGTCCCATTGCCTTCAGCCCATGACAGACAGTATTTAGTCTTAGTGCTGAAAACGTTACCACTGGGAACATCCGGAGTAGCAGTAGATATTGTGACTGAGATGGCTTTTTCGAGGTCGAAAGAATCCAACGTCTCCGTACAAACACATTTCGTTGACCTAGGCCCTATAGCGCCATTTAAGGGTTTGATATACGAGTAATTTCGGACTTTGTTTTCCTGGTCGAGCGGAACCTGTACTTCCATTGTGAATTCAAGACATTTCTGCTCATTTGTGAGCCAATTCCGCATCCAAGTCAATGATCCAGATCCAAACATAAGGTTGTAAACCTTTCCCAAGGGGGCTGCGATAACTTCATCTCCAATAACTTTGGCGTAGTGCGTGTCCCCGTCGGTACAATTTGTTGCAGCATGAGTAACTGGGCCAGGAAAGTCCACGGTAGCTGGCCCATCTTGTTTGCTTCCTTCTACTGGTGCCCCATTTGACACTACTGCAGCAGAGGCCTTTCGGCTCACAACCTTTTCGCCAGTCTCACTCCCAACCACACTATTATCGGCTTGAGTAAAGCTCATACCGTCCTCTTCATCCTCATCTTCATCATATACATCACCATCACCTTCGCTATCATCTGATGACTGGGATATACTACCGGGTCGAGACGAAATTATCCCATCGTCTTTCTCGGTCTTGTCACCGCCACCAGTATCTCCAAGTGTGACACCGTTGAGTGAACTTCGCAGACTTGGATGGCCTATCTTCCATATGCCAACGATGAGATCATATGTGGAGTCACGACTTGTGAAACTAGCGAAAACGTTCTTCGAATGTAACGTTGAAATCATCAAGCCATTCTTGAAAATCATAGCTGTGCTCCTCTTCTCCACGGAGACAATTTCATCAAAGCTCATAACTAAAGTCGTCACCCAACCAAAAATATTGCTGCTAAAGCATAAGTGTCCCTCAGAGACATACAGTCTACCATGTGCCAGAATCTCCCGTTGCAGGGCACAACTGTAATCTTCAATCAGGTAATCATCATCTGGAACACTTCTGAATAGCGCATGAAAATCTCGGTTCCTCTTCTTGCTCGCCACAGCAAAACCTGTAATTTTTGGCACTCCCGAGTGTGCATTTGCGAGGGAACCAGCTGCAGCAACTGCCGCCCCAATCGAGGTTCCGGTTGCCGCAGAGCTACCCCTTTTTCTATGATTAAGGGCACTACGGATGCTGCCACTGCGATGAATACCGGATTTTCCTTCAAACACACTTCCATTTGGAGGAGTTTGATCTCCTGCATTGCTGGGTTCGTAATTTGATCGTGGGCGTGGGAGAGAATGTAAATCCTCTACTAGTGGAGTCGAGACAGCTTCGAGGTTTTCTCCTGTCAAAACATTCGGTGCTGTATAAGGACGACTAGCAAATGCATCTTCCTCTCTTCCAGAATTCGATCGTCTGCGGGTGCCATCCGCAGATTTTGGCATTGTCGGCGTTGTGTCCTCGGTTATGCCAAGATGGCTCAAGCTTAAATCGCCCATACCTAACGTTTTCACCGCCAGTTCTTTCTCTCCCATAAGTTTTCCGGGGCCTGCCTGTTCTTCTAATGATTCAACCTCCGGGCTTTCGATTTCTTGTATCTGTGGAATATCTTGCGTCCCACTCTTGCTCCTGTTTCCGCCTGATGTAGTTGAAGTATTTGCAATAGTGCTGCTTAAAGTACTCGCTGCGTTCTGCGCAGCAGAAAAAACCGACGAAAAAAATCCTCCTTGTCCTGGTGATATTCCACCGTTTTCAGGTGTAGGCGTTAATGGCACAGATGTGATGTTGGACAATTTACTCGGTCCTAAAGTAAGTGAATTTGTTCGAACTCGTCGGTGCGATATCATGTTCCCCGAAGGCGAAGTAACGACATTGGAATTCGATGCAGTAGGAGAATTTTGATTTGAATTTGGAAATCGGGGAGCGGTATGATCGGTGGGTGTTGGTGGCGTATTCACAATCACAGGAGCTGGCTTATTCGTAGATGGTGGAGTCTGAGGACGTGCACTTGTATCTATTGGTTGAATCGACTTCTTCGTGGGCACTTTTTCAGAAGATGTAGCTCTAGACCCTGGTTTAATTTGCGGTGGTATTTGTTTTTCAGGAAAAATCGAACCAACTTTTGAAGTTACACTCCCCCGCCTGGAATCAGCCCCACCGTCCTTTGTGCTCAATGAAGATTCCGCCGCCCCTGCCTTTCCAGCCTTACGGTCTGGGCTTGTATTGGCGCTTGATCCACGCCTAGGTTTGAAGACCTCCTTTAATCTGCCAACTGGAGATGGTGATCGTTTTTGCCGTTCGGCGGGAGCTCGAAGGTTGTTTGACGAGACCCCGGGTTTTGATTCTGAGGAAGCCAGACTGTCTGTACTATCTGGAAATGTCGAGGCTCTATTAATTTCGTCCAATTGCGCGTCTAAAGTATGAATATCTGGGACGGTTGATGAATGTATAAGTGGTGATGAAGTTGTAAGGTAACCACTGTGTGAAGGATGTGATGAGATTGGTGGAGGTGTATCGAATGCCCTGTTAGACACAGTAATTTGAGTTAGTACGTAGATATCCAATCATTCTTCGTCAATTCACTCGGCAAGTCAATGCGAATTGTAATGTCTATAAGAATAAAAAGTAAAACATCCAAGGTGATATGATGATGATGTGCAATGTGCGATGGAAAATAAAGTATAAGTATGCAGCCTTGGAAAATGATACCAAGGTAGTAATTCTTTGGGGGGTACAACTTGTACTGCAAATGCAAGATTGACTTTATTGATAGGATGAAGCCCTCTGAAGTTGTGGTTGTGGTTGTGGTTGTGGTTGTGAAGCCCGAGCAGGCGGAGTAAGAGAATACAATAATAGGGTTCTTCTTAAAATGAATAATGGATTTTGTTCCTAAATTGTTCCGAAGTATTCGCTATGAACCATGTCGCAAGTCCCCAATTGAACCCCATAAATAACCAAAATAGGTTTTAAGTCGGTGAGTTGAAAAGGAAATCCAGAAGAAATAAAAAAAAGGAGAACAATTCCAAATACGAAGAACTTTGAACTGGACTGGATGAAGTATAAAAGAAGGGGATGCCCATAATAATAAAATACAAAAGATACAAAAATAGTACCAGCACCAGCACCAGCACAATACGGTAAAAGTAGTATTAGTGGATGAATGACTTACGATTCCGATCCTGAGTCGTACGTCAACATACTAGAAGTATCGGCGGACTGTTGTCGCCAGTCTTTAAGATCCGGTCTAACATCATTTTGAAGTGTACCCCTCTCTGCCACACTTCTACCTCTAGCAACCTCTTCTTCCAACTCTCGTTCTTCATCTTCCCTTTGTTTTCTTCTTCGTTTGGATTCAAAAGCTTTCGGCATAAGTTTCTTGAAACCATTTGTACCATTTGCATTCCCATCAGTGTCGTCATCTGGTATACCATTGATCTTCAATTTATCTATCGCACTGTCCACAGAAGCTCGAAATCCTCGAGTATTGTCGCTTTCGGAACTCCTTCTAGTTGTATTGGTAGTTGCAGTAGAACCTCGACGTCTTCTTCCATTACGAGCTTTCGAAAACATAGCCGTTATACCAGAGTGTGTGGAATTAGTAGGGGATCCGGGAGCATCGTCGTCCATGGCGGGGTATCACCGAGATTATTCCTGGGGAGAGGAATGTGCAGAAGCAGTACAGTAGAGTAAAATGAGAAATACCACAAAGGAAGAAGTACTGTACGTTTGATGGAATTTTCAGAATTTGAGAGAATGAATAATTTAAGAACAATGGTAAAATTGTCGCATCGAATTGATTTATCCTCCCAATACTTCGGAGTATGGATTTTTTTTGCGAATTCCGTTTACTGATTTGACACTTGGGTAGCTACAGTAGCTGTTAATCCTAGTTGCCTTCCTCAGTAATATTTTTGTTTGAGTTGATTTATATTCAAAAAGTTGATATTGTTATCACTTAAGGTAAGGCGAATGAATACCTTTGTAATTAATTCACTTGATGAGATGAGAAAGAGTATTAATTAATTAAAAAGTAGAATTACAAAGAAGTTTGGTTTAAATTCCACAGTATTGAATACTTGAATACCTTACCTACTTACCTAGATATTTTAGTATTACAGTAGCCTTGGTACAGTATAGTGCTCTTTCTTTCTTTTTTTACTTTAACTATGGCGAAAATGCCTTCCCAATTCAAATTCCCATACCAATACCGTAAATATCTACGGAGTAATTAACTTCATTGATACACCAAAATACCTAGTAGGTACCTACCAGTCCAGTATACTTGAACAGCACCAATCATCACAACTTTTAACGTAGAAATCAGAACTAATAAATTCTCCCTCACGTCATCTGCTTAAATTAACCCCGGATTGTTATCCACTTAGAAGATAAGGGGTTACCAGTAGGGTATCCGTTACTTGTATTGGAATTTCATTCACCTTCACTTCCCATAGTACTTTATACCGCATGTAGAATTATTTAAATATTCAAACCCAGCCATCCTTGTTTTACCCTTTTCATAATACTTATTCATATATCCTGACAATAATAATAATAATCAAATTCATGATTTTTGACAGTGACAGAGACAGAGACAGCGACTGTGGTTATACCTTCGCTATTCATTAAATATGGAGTCTTCACCTTTGGTGCTGGTAATACTTCCCTCCAATTATCATCTTGCCCACCTCTTTTTTACTGATACGTGAATCTATATAGGCCCACGATCATGCTCGCGCAGCAGTTGTTGCAACCCAAAGTTCCGATACAACTGTCGCAATAAATGAACATGCCTTAGCAGCAGGGGAATTTGCAAAGGCCGCAACTGGTACTGGAAGTGCGGAAGCGTTGAGAACATTGCGACTATTAGAACAACACCATCAACGACTTTCCGAACTTCTCCGTTACCCAACCGAACATCCCGTATCCTCAAATACGAACGAGTCGGAGGTGAAATCTATAACGGAGAAACCTGTTTCCAACTCTGCTGCTGTTGCAGAGTTGCGCACTTCCAAATCCGATCTAGGACCTCGTACTTCTTCTACTCCTCCTCGAAATGCACCTAGTCTTCCCACCCCACGACGACTACCTCCTCGCGATCTTTCATCTTCTATTGCAAGTAACTTGGCTTCGGCAAGAGGCATACGATCAAACTATGCCCGACAACCTTTATCGCCCAGCGTATCGTCCCTGCAAGCTCCAGGCAATATCGAAGGGCGTAGGGACCCAAACAAACGACCAAAAGTGCCCAGCATTCCCGAACATGGAATGCCAAAACCAAGCTGGGTACCACCACAACCCGCGCAAAAGAAGGCAGACCCACAAACATCCACATCACGAACATCTGTGATCGCCGAGCCAACTCAGGCAACAGCCAATGAGGAGGGGTTTTCCAAGTTTTACAGCGCTTTCAACAGCGTTGTTTATAAACTATCAGCACCACTAGCCTTTGCCGGTTTGCCTTTATTTTCCGAAGAAGCTCCTGCGCCTGTTGAACCAGAGGCAACACCTGTAAACCCACGTAGAACCAAACCGCGTAGCAGAGAGAGAATGCCAACCGAGGAGCCTGATCTCACAAAATATATCTCCAAAGCAGCACTCCGTGCGTCTGCTCGAGATGGACATTCTGCAAACGATTCATTCTACGTTGTTCCCTCGACCGGCGGTACGCTTTCTTATGCACAAATCATGTCTTTCGAGAAGAAAGAAAGACGTCGTATGGCCGCATCTATTCACAGTATGGACCCGGACACCTTCCACGATCCAAATGATGAAGAAGATTTTGTCGACGCTCGGGAAACACCCATGCCCACTTCACCCGGTCTTCCAAAACGCACTCGTCGCAGCGCAGGCAAGGAAGCCGAAGTGCGAATTGAAGAATTAGAGTTGCAAAATAAGAGTCTTAAACATGTGGTTGATACGCTGAGTCAGCGTCTCCATTCTTTCGAAATGGCGGCGCAGAATAGTAGTATGGCATTACAAGAAAGTATACGGTTAATGCGACCGGAAGAGAAGACTTCAGGCGGGAATGAAGAGATGAGAAGGAAATTTAATCAGTTGGAGGAGCAGATGAAGGGGAGGGATAAGGATTTCGAGCGTTTAGTGAGGGAGAATGAGAAGTTGAAGGAGACGTTGGTGAAGTATAGGAATAGGTGGGATTTATTGAAAGCGGGTGCGAAAAGTAGAAGGGAAGGCGTGAAAAATGGTAACGGTAATGCTAATGGCAATGGTAATGGGGGAGCGGGTATAGAAGATAGTAGACAGGCAGCACAATCAGATGGGTTTGCTACGGGGCCTGTGGCTGGAGCGAAAGAAGATGTTGGGAATGGAAACGGAAATGGAAATGCAAATGCGGTAGGGAAGGACTTGGCTTCAGGTGGTAGGTTTTTGGCCGGATGACTAGATGTTAGTTGGAGTGTGGAATTCAGTTGGGGGTAAAAATGATGAGGTTGGTGAGACTTCTTCCCTCGATTTGATACCCATACCATACTACTGTATCTCAGACGTCTGTGTCTCTGATTATACCATTTTTCTTTTCTTCTACTTTTTCTTCTTCCTTTTATTTGATGATTATTACTACGTACTATTTACAGTAGTACATACCTATAGATTAGCACGATTTACTAGATTCGATTTAAATTGAATCTGAACTTTTTGTCTTGGAATTGATTGATCTTGCATTTGAAGATCTATTTGTTTCGTACCTATACTACCGTATGCTTCCATGATTGTTTGAATCATAACTTGGAATTTGTAGTACGGCACTGTACTCGTACTGTATTGCGCATACAAGTACAGCAAGTAAGTAAATTATTTACGAGACGAGTACGATGTTAAATGGCAGAAATTGAATAGAATATTTTGAAGTACAGTATGGTAGAATGTCTCATAGATTAACCTTAGATGACGTTGTGTAGATCTATTCGGTGGCAGTGCATTGCATTGTAAGTCATGTAATGTAATGTAATGTGCGACTTATTGTTGTCGATCTGGATATTTTTGAAGCAGGTACGATATGTATTTGAAGTACTAGTAGGTACTGTATATCCTTTGAAGTAGGTACAGTACTCTGTACGAGTAATTGGATTTGGTGCGCCTTTGAATTTTTGTTATGTTGGGCTACGATTTTCGTTATAGGTGGAGTATTTTGTGCAGAAGAAATGAATGTTGGTATTCCTCTTCTTGGTGAGAAAGATAAAGCGGTTGAGGTGTTTGATAGGAATGGGAGAGAACTTGACTGTTTGTTTGCTGAGGCGGTATTTGGGTAAATGGATGAAGGGGGGGATTGAGCAATTGAGCTTGTACTTGAGCTGGGAATTGAATGAAACCGAATTAAATTGAATGGGATTGGATTGAATTCCAAAGAGTATCAAACTCAATATCAAGCAGTTACAAGACAGAGATAAAAGCAAAGGAAAGAGTCAATAGAAATGAGCTTTGCCACTTGGATCTTGTCTCGTTGGGGGGAGCAGAGCAAGACAGAGCCAAAAATTGGAATCTGGAATTTGGAACACAGAAAATTTTAATCAATCAATACCAAGCACGTTTGGCTGAGATTTAGAAACCAGATAATTGCATAGATTATGGAGACTTATGACGATCTGATTTTGGTATATATAATCCGTGAAGTGAGTAGGAAATAAGTTATTATCAAAATGTGCTAACTTGTATATGCATTGGATTTTTCTGCTGGGTCTGCTCCGAACATAAAATTCAATACAGGATGTTTTATGGGAACAAACCAAGACGAATATTCAGTATGAAACGAATGAGCAAGCAGTGTTTATCTTCTTTGCTCTCCAACATGAGGGTGTAGATTATCAATGTCGAGTTTTAGACCAAACTGAGCTACCAAAATCCTATCTAGTTTATTGAAAAATGAATGTAGTTCATTTAAGAATTTCATAAATGGTAGCAGTATAGCTGTTGGTATGACCTACGGTCATAAGGATGGAGACTGTAACACTGTAGTGTATAGGTTGTATTCAATGTATTATTTTGTCTCTCACGTTGTCCTAACTAGGAGGGTAACTATGAGGACATATTTCCTAAGGCGGTGAGCGAATTGGTGTGAAGCACTAATGCTGCCACCGCACTTATCTCATCATTCGAACCCGCCATAACGGGTGCTGCTCCTACCTTCCGCTTTAACCAAACCCCCACCAAGCAACATAGAAATAACAGAATATAGAAAGCAGCTATACTATTGGCCCACCCCAAACTAAGCGTTGTACTCCTTTCTAAAGCTGGTCCCGCAATTGGAAGAACGGTGATAAACAATGTGCGTACGAAATAGCTAGCGATCAAGATCGATTCTACCAAATTTCCAGAATCCCGGGGAGTTGTTTGGATGAGATAATCCTGCACGGAAATAATAGCCATTACACTCCCGAAACCAACGACGCTCGTTCCAAAAAGGGGCACCATCCAGTGAGTTTTTGCGTGTAATGTCCAGCCGTATATCATGAATCCTGTGGGTATTATGAGCCCCGAAAGAATGATTAAGCGTGTAGGATCTCGTAGTTTTGGTATAAAACTAACGCGCGGATACATCGATTTGCAATATACGTGAAATGCACAGCCTAGAAATGACCCAATTGCCATTCCAATATATATTAATCCGCATGCCCCTTCGGAGAACTGGTATTTTTGCTGGAATGTTGAGAATGTGGTGGATATGAGTAGGAATTGGGAACCTGATACGGCTCCAGCGTAGACACTTCCGAATAGCACAAATGGATATTGGTAGAGTGAACGTAGAGGTTGTGAAAACATATAATACCCAACATTATATGCCAGATTGAGACATTTCAGAAGCCAATAGCCGCAGGTCTTTCTTCGAGTCTTTTCTTGTGTTTTATCAACTAATGCGTTGTACAGTTTCCTTGGCGATGTTTCTCGCAAGATTGCAAATCCAAGAAGAGTGGATACGCTATGAATGATGCAAACGAGCCAGAAGACCCAGCGCCATCCTGCGCTTTCTGCTAGGTAACCGCTTGGTATTGGACCAAGTACAGGCCCTAACATCGGAGTAAAACTTGGACCTAGTGAGAGAATGCCTACTCCGAAGCTCAACCTCTTTAAGCCTGTTATATCAGCAACTGTTCCAGGACCTGTTATAAGTAAGTTAGCAGCATGATACATTTGGCGGCGGGGTAGAGGGGAAGGGGGGAGGAACCATTGGTGATTGCGGCACTTCCAACAACGCCAGCTAAGAAGCGAAAAGCAATTAGCATCCCAATATTCTTACTAAAACCGCAACAAGCCGTAAAAAGTACAAATAGTGCGTTGCAGATATGGTGGACAGGTAGACGACCATAACCAGGCACAACAGATCTTGTGATAATTGGGCCGGCAAGGCCTCCAAGGAAGTACACGGAAAATACAAATTGCCCTATTTCTTGACTCGTTATCTCGAAGTGCTCTAGAATTTGCGGAATTGCCGGAAGCAGGACTGTTGACGAGAACTGCGGGATTAAACAGTTTGCGGTGAGCAGTATGAATACAATTCCACGTAATGCAGATGATTGCATTCTACCATGGGATGTAGGTATTGGATCATTTATTAAAGGATCCTTTTGCTGGGAACCGGTTGTGGTTCCTCTGTTCGCCTCAACATCTATAAAATCACCATGATTCCTAGATGTTTGAGTAGATTGTGTACGCTCTTTGTGAATCGGTTTTGAATCCGCATCCAGTAAAGGCATATGAAACGGTGCTCGAGATTCGTTCAGCAACTCTGTGTCAAATCTCACTTTTTTCACCAGCTCTCCATTGCCGGCTCTAGCATCAACATTCACCATAATATTGATCTCATCACTGCCTTCTTGTGAGAGAGCAAAATCTGGGGTTGTGGATAATTGAAGCTCTTCAACAACGAGCTCTTCGGTGGTTCTGCATTGGCTAGCTGAAGTAGTCGAATCGCCATCCCTCAAAACAATATCAAGATCTTCCTGGTCGTTGCCGGCGCTGATGGTCCCGTATTTATTTTGTTGTATAGGAATTATTTGTGGAGGATGCTCTGTCGTCTGGACGGAGATTTTCGTAGCCAGCTTCTGCGGCGGAGTATTTTGGCCCGAGTATAGCTTTTCCTCGTAAAATCCGCACTGCATCTGAGGCAATACTACCGGGAGAACACCCTGAGGTAGATCTAATATTTTTGCAATGTCATTGAAAACAGGCTCGATCGGTAGCATGTAGGCCCAGGGCTCATTGATCATTCTTGCAACAATGTAGCCACATAGTTCACCTTCTTTCATAACCCATGAACCAGAATCTCCGTTCTCTTTGCACATGATTAGTGTTAAATATTCAATTAGCGAGCTGAAAACTAACCTAATCCGCCATCCAAGGCAATCGCTCTGACGTCAAAGCAGCATTGGCCCAGAATAAGTGAGGAGGAATGCCCGGCAAGAAGTCCTGTTCGGGTTCCACTTAGGCTAGATAAAATACTGACAGGGCCATCACATAGTTTCGGATTAGTGACGAAGCCCATAGAATTCTCACCCGCCATTCTAGCGTGTTCTAGGAAGGCATTCGCATCAACTGTGGAAGTTGGCACCTTAATCAATGCCCAATCTTGATCATATGCACCTATCCTGGAATTGTCTTCGGAACACCCAAAAGATTGAGTAAAGTTGAATGCCGATACAACTCCAATTGGTATAAAGCCATCTGATATGAAGTGTTAGTTGAAGCTACCAATTCTACTTAACACAAACTTACCGCACTCGAGCACCCCGTCCACAAAATTTCGGCTCTTGACATAGCCATGTGCTGTCGTCAGTGCATACACCGACCCGTCCACTGATATGAGACCGCCCAGTGTGGAGCGTGATTGTTCATTGTTGTTCCCGCCCAATTGGCTTATAATCCCACCCAATGGCATCCCAGAAGTGTATTTCGCTTCCACAAGTTGGTCGATGAGGTCATTGGCGGCAATATTTTCATTATTGTTCCTCGAGCAAAAGTCGATCTCTTGTACTACAACCTGATATTGGAAATAATCTGGTATGACATCTCGCTTTTTAAGGCTATTGACGATTGCCTTTTGCTGCATGGTATCGAGACACAAGAACAATATCGTAGGCTCTAGGGCTGTGCCTGGATATCTGCATGCAACAACGCAGTCGAGCATAACTCTACGATCTTGGAGCGGAAGATGTTGCAGAATATCTTCTAAACGCCATCGGATTTTGGTGTTGAACTCTTCTGCGAGTTTTTCATCAATCTTCGTATTAAAAGCTACAAAACACTCATTGCTTACACGACGCAACGAGTCGGTTTTGATGGCATTTAAACTTTCCAAAGCTTGGGAGCTAGAACTGCCAGATATATCCGGTGAAACATTGTCTTCAATTACAGCTACACCGGTAGATTCAATAGATGCTTCTTGTAGGTTGACTGCAGAATCTGGGGTGTCATCTATCACCGACTTATAGCCAATCGAGGACAAAGAATGACAATCTTCCTGAACTTGTCTTCGATCATTTGGACTATGGTTAGAACTATCCCCGTTATGATAACGTCCAACCAAACGTTTGAGAATATTAAATCTTACTCGTGAGATTCTCTGGGAACTGATCGAGTTATTAGCAATGTTGAGGGTTTTCGGAATATTTGGGATTTGATTCAATTCCTCGAACGTGTCTTGTGGGTCGGAAAAACGTAGCATTTGCATCTTTCGCCGTTGAGGTTTGACTGCGAGCATTTTGTTAGAAGTTGTGCACCTTCCCGGTTTGTTGGAAATTTGGTAGTAATAGATTTATGTTCGACTTTCAGCTAAAATGAGGCTTAGCATCTCCGATAATAACTCGGTGTGGGACAATCGACCGCCTCATGCAGCATGATAAAGACATCCAATGAAATGTGGGAGTCAGAAGCTCGGGATTGCAAAAGTTTCGCCCCAAGGCTTGAGAAGCAATGAAATATAAATTTTGCTCCGTTCGTCCACAAATATCTCGAAAACAATTCAATTGATGCCGAACCATGAAATCCAATATGAAGCATACAAATTTGAATCGCAGTCCCCCAAAAGATTTGCGGATGAAGATAGTGAACCACTGTTGGAGGATACCGGAGAATGCGATAAATCTTGAAGACTATCGCTTATTCTTCAATTTCTATGAATCGACTTGTCAATCTTTGGATCTTGGTGTTTTACAGAAAGAATCGGATGCGATAAGCGTCCAAACCCACGAGGATTTGCTAGATGTTGTTGACACTATATGGACCCTCTCGGAAGAGAATCGGAATTTTTCCCGCTCAACATTACGGACTTCACTAGAGCAATATAAATGGTATACTGGTCAGGATATCAGGAAAGTAAACAATAGCATTGATCTGGTACTTCGGTTGTTGTTGACCATTCGGATCCAAGCCAAAATGTTCGCGCCCGCGAGTAGAACAATTTCTTGGGACGATATGACTGGAATCCAAGACTTCATTATGAAGAGTTTCCCCGGACCGAGGATTGCCAGAGCAGCGGAGTCCAATACGATAATCGAAAGTAATTTTACTGCGGTGAATTTGAATCGTATCTGTGGTATACGCATACTGTGGACATTTCAACTTGAAGACCACCTCAGATTTGATATCGAGCATCGGACATTGATGATATATTATTTGACTGGCTGTCTCCAGAGCCACCTGAACAGGTTAGCCATAAATAATTGATTGAATCGCAAAATGCTCACAAATGAATAGTTCTTCAATCCTGCCGGCTTCAATCGTCCGAGAAACCTTACTGTCCTTGCAATTGCTTTTCCCTGCCTGGGATATTCACACAGAGAGGTTCCTTCGCGATGTTGAACTCGTCGGAGCATTCAATCAACCTTCCAAATACCCTTCGTTGATTTACCTTGATGATTTCTATCATTGGCGAGATCGTCTTGCTCGTCTCCATCTTGAGTTTCAATCCCCAGGGCCTGGTTGGAGACAGATTTGGATGGACCGTAGGAATCGTATACAATGGTGGACGTTCTGGTTCGCAGTCGCGATATTTATCATGACCATGATTTTCGGCATCCTAACTACGGTCCTAGCGTCTTTACAGACTTTGTATACGTATCAATCACTGCAATTGGCAAAGGCAGCAGTAAACAAATGATGGCGAACCTTGTCAACAATGAATTTAAGTTTTAAGTTTAGCTGGTCTCGTTGCTTAGTCACCATATCATTGTACAGTACCAGTGACTAGTACACCACACTTCAAATCTCAGACTCCCTCAGACTTTAGTAAATCAAACAAAAAAGAGATATTTAGATTGAGCGATGAGGCATCCTCCAATATGTGCGAGGAATTGACGAGGTACAGTACATGTTACACGTGGGGTGGGGTGCATGTACCAACAGTTGGTCGATAAGGTTACTATATTAAAATGGAGACCAACAACTACCTTTGAAGTATATATTTTCTGGAGGGAAACAACTTCATAGAACGAGTATCATAAAAATATAACGTTTATGTCTTCCGGTTTACTGCAATTTGTTTCCAAAACTTAATTCAGAAGATTAAACAAGAGTCGGATAGAATAATGACCATCGCTTGCCATCGAAGTCGATGTTCTCGTAAACAGGGTCCGGATTTCCGGTACTGCTGCAAGCAAAAGATATCGATCTTGATTCGATCCATTTTCTGAAATGGCAATCCTTGACAGATATAATAATATAGTTGGACTATGGAACTTTCCTATGTGGGATCTGCTTCCCATTCTTCGATTTGTAAGTCTGATGAACCAAATTTACAATTATGCCGCATCAATGCCATAGGAAGGGGATACGATACATTCTGGACACAACGGATCGTAGGAATGTATGGAATAGAGATAATGAATGCTGTTTGAGGTCTTTTTGAGCCTGAGGGTCTTCAAACCTTTACTTTATGGAATCTCAATCGTCACAAGTTGCTTTAACCTCTTTTTGTTAGTTCAAATGCCTTCGATAGCATCTTCTTGGAGAACTGCCTTGGGAGGGCTTCTGAGCCATGAGGATTTCTATGAGACAATTACACAGAATGTTGGCATCTTGCGCGAGATGTCAAGTGCTTGAACAAGCAATCCATTTATTTGAATATTGGTGATAAAGTATCAGCAATGACATCTTATGTGATGCAGCTGGGTTCTTTCCCATCAAAGATGTGCTCAATTCCAACGCAGGGAATAAAGTTTACGACGTATTTCGAAGCCAGAGTCGAAAACTTGAAAGCTCATTACTTTATGAAAAATGGCGATGACGACGCCGACCATAAACTTCTCGCTAGAGTTCCGCACTTTGTAGATCCCCCACCATTACCCTTGGTCCATTCCGGCTTCATAGACATGTCGCCCTTCTTTCCGAGTCTGGACACACAATAGACGATCGCTCAATTGCACTTATCAGATAGATTGAAGCGAAACAAGTTTAGTCTCCAAATGGAGAATGTCAATCACTTTGCGCGACAGCGTATCTAGATGGGCAATTGCTACTACACCGTAAACAAGATCAATGCAAGGAGGTGACACTCTTTGTAACGTGGTGTTCTCGAAGACGTTTACTTGAATAATGGTGGGGAGGGAAGGTGATAACAAAACTGTCTCTAAAACTCATTGGCTACATGCATACTTCGTATACTGCTGCAAGATATGGATCTGACCAGTCTATAGAAAGGATGGTTGAAGAATATCTTCATTTCTATGTGTTCGATGGAGTCAAAAACTTTGCAATTGAAAAGCTTAAAAGCTGAGTTTAGAAACAGACTTGCGAACGGTGAAGGTGATTACTCCATACTGATACATTGTTTCTTTGTAAAAGGCTAGATCTCTAAATATATCCGCAAACTCTACCAATCTTCGTATTTTCATGGTCAATCCCGACGAAGGAAAAAACGTGCTGGTTTATTTTTGATTAGCTTGCTGCATAGAAGTGGGCGGCTTCCGCTACTGTTTGAAAGATTTGGATAATATTTACAATTTACCGCCCGATGTAAGAGCCGATTCGAGAAATATTTGCCGATCACAACCTAACACGAAAAGTAATGGATCCTGATATTTCCACTTTTCTTGCTCAATTGCAATTACTATAAGGTTATTAAACCATACTTCGCATTTCTTGGCATTGAATCTTAGAAATGCGAGCAAAGAAACACATACAGCATTTCAATCTTTAACGTCGCCTACGAATTGATTGTGGGAATGGATGGATATATCCAATGGTATCTTGCTCAAGTTTCGTGGAAAATGGGGGTAGAAGGCTCCACTATCATATAGTTTACTCTGTAGAACCACAAGAAAGCAAATTACGTTCTTTTATTAAAGTAGTTCTATGTGACAGTGACTATAGTATTGCGTAATAGTTAGCAATCGAATTTTCTCTCGTCCATAAACTCTTTCGTGTCGACTACAGTACAGTACAGTACTGTACATATCTCATAAAGGAGGGACGAGTTTATATCAGCTAAAAGGGGTCTCAATGATTATATCGATGCACAAAGATACCGTATTATTACTTACCCCTCTTCGAAGCCGTTACCAGACCAACTTCATCCATGTTCTTCAACTCTATATGCAGCATGGGGTAAGATGCTGCGCGCCGGACAGATACTGTACCTCGGATACAAGATCTAACGCTTATGCCAAATAGGTTTAGTCCCGGAGTATACCCGTTATAGGTAATGTACCGTAGTCACAATTGACTCCATATAGATTATATCTTAATTACCAAGATTTCAAATAATTAAGGCGAATTAATTGGAATATGGAGCAGTCTGATAAGAGTTTGATTGTGCATAAGCGATGGTGGGGGGTGTGAATGTGAATTGACTTCACATGAAGACGACTAAGGACTACAAACCCCATAAATCAAACTATCTAGCTGGCTTAGTTGTAAGTCTTCACTACCGGCAGTGTCAAGATTGGATTAGTGGACAAGTCCTCACACACCGTAGCTATGAGAGCTCAGGGATGAGGGCTCACCGATATGATGTCTAAAGTAAAGGCGCATCATGATACGCATCCCATGTAGAGCGGGATGGCTTGATATAGTAATTTCATGGTGTTCAAAATTGCTTATTGGTCAACAAACCCTTCTTGAAAGATACGATAGTGGGATTGCACACCTCGATGCGCCCGGAATCTGAACAATCCTTGTGGTGCTAGTCCACACGTTATCACCTCCAGTTGAAGTGCGCTGGTCTTGTGATAAGGAAGCTCGCAAACTCGTACACTGGGATGTAGATTCTGCCTACTTAAGTTGGGTGTGAGTCTCTGTATCTTCTGATTCTTCAATCAAACCATCAAACCATCATACCATACTACCTTCTCAGATCATCAGAATTTTGACCGAATAGACCATCATGGAGCCACAATACTCACGACTTGTCAACTCGACAGAACTCGACACCCAGGGTCTTTGCGGTACGTTACCCGTCCGCATGCACAAGATGTCTCGCCTCGAGGATCTCGGCACCATCCGATGTCAACAGGACTGGAATCGCCTGGTGGAGCCTATGGGCCTCTACAAAGGTGGTCTAGGCGCCAAGGGGAATTTCGTATCTTGCAATTTACCAGAGTGCTTGCCAGACAGATTAGAGATAATCGCCTATGCTAATGAGTTTGCGTTCTTATACGATGACAAGACAGAGGATTGTGATCAGCAACAGGTAAGCGAAGTCATATCCTTGGATCGGAATTTGTCTAATAAATAAAAAGCTGGATGATTCAAATGATACTTTACAATCTGCTTTCCTGGAGGGAGCAAAGCATGGTTCAATATCAGCAAGAGATGAGGGGAAAGCGCAGATACAAGCAAAACTCCTAAAAGAGATGATGGAGATTGACCAAGAGCGGGCTGTAACAACAATGAAGGCCTGGGCCGAATTCTTGCAAAATGCAGGAGGGAGAGAACATACCACACACTTCGCTAATCTGAAGGAGTATATTCCCTATCGGAGTATTGATGTTGGGAAATGGTTAGTGAAATCATGACTCAATAAGTGTTTAAGGCTAATCATATGTGAAATAGGTACTGGTATGGCATCGTTACATTTGGTTTGGCCATTACGATCCCCCATGACGAGATGGAAACTCTGGAGAGGTTAATGATGCCAGCTTGGGCAGCCCTTGCTCTACAAAATGACATTTTCTCTTGGCCCAAGGAATGTGCCAGCGCCATCAAATCCGGTCAGAAAGAAATCGTCAATGCCGTGTGGGTATTGATGAATGAACATTCCATAAACGCCGACGAGGCCTTAATGGAACTTAGAGAGGTCACCAAGAACCTCGTGAGCGAGTATGCTGCAATGGCAGAGAAAGAGATGGAGAATGAGAAACTATCTACGGATTTAAGGAGGTATTTACAAGCTATCCTATTGACTTTGTCTGGACATACTGCTTGGTGTATCTCATGTCCGAGATACAATGCGGATGCGGTAGTGTTCAATAAGTCTCAGTTAGCTTTGATGGATTGGAATCCAACAGCAAGGAAGGAAGCAGCAGCCGGAGCAAAGGCTCCAAATGGCAGAAAGATCTCGAGGATTTTGGGTCGTCTGACTTCGATAAAGTCGAGGATCAAACGTTTCCTATGCCAATAGCTAACAAAAATAACAATCTTCCAACATACCAAACTTGAGTGCCTAGTGAAATCGAATTTGGATAACTACCGAGCACAACTAGCAAATCTCTCTAGTTACGTCACTTGAAGCCCAATTATTTTTGAAAAAAGGATCTGTAATAGCATGTCTGATATTGCACATTGTAAAGGACTAACAGGAAATGAAATGTGATATTAAATCTGCCCCACTCAAATGTGCTATCCAGTGCCCCACTCCCACTCCCACTTTCCATCCCCACCCAGCCCACTAAAGAGTCAAGACCAAGAAAAGACTCATCTCCAATAAATCACACCCTATCAGCCTCGAACAAGCTCCTGTCTAGCACCGGTGTTTCCACCATTCTCGTCGCGGTAGTGCCCGCTTGTGGTTGCGGGGAGGCCAAGAAAGCGGGGATGACTCGAGCATACGCTGCGCTTGAAAGAAGGACCACTAGGAGGGTTATGCTTCGCATTTTGTGGAATTATGCGTCGAGAGTGACAGGATGACGTGAATAGTGGAATGTATATTTCGTGAGAGGAAATATAGCCCTGGTGATAACTTTTAGGTTCCGTGCTGTGAGGAGATATAGATGGCTTCCAAAATGAAAAATTTATTACATGTGGTATACTTACCAATGTTCTTATATATACACAGACAGTAAATGTCGTTAGGGCAGTGCTAACTAAGTATGACGCTTGATACAAGATGCGGAAGAGGTTTTGGCATAAACGGCGCAAAACGGGAAACGAGAAGAATATGCGTAAATCTGGGTGAGCCAGAGCGAATTAATTGGTTCAACCAATGTGTATAAACAGAGATGATGCACGCCATCATGGAGACCAGGGCCCAGATGAGACGGGTGGTGTTTCCATATGCGAGGTCCAAGAGCCACTCGAGCCATTACCCGAAAGATAAGAAACGGATGGCTAGTCCTGGAGACACAAAAGTTTACAATTGTGTATGGATGTGGCTAGTGCGGCAGCACAAAATATAAGAATGCTCAAAGCTAGGAGGAGTATCCATGTACTATATTATAAGGTATGTTTCATCTCTACCAATATCTCAATAGCAACAATATCCGCCATCAACGACCTAGCAATATTAGTCGCAAACTTATGTAGCCAAGACGAGAACAGAACACTCACAAGGTCGCAACCATTCAAGTAACTTGATGCATCGCTCGCCATGTAAACAAAAGTTCCTTGCAATTCAGACGGATGAGCCATGCGACCCATTGGGATGTCTTTATTCCAGTTCTCCACGATGTGTTTGCCTTCATGAGCTAACAAATCGATGATGAGATCCGTCTTCATATACCCAGGGCATAAATTGTTGACTCTAATGCCATATGGACCCCACTGAATATTATTGATAAGTTCCTCATCTTAGTCGATATGAGATATTCAAATTGCTTACCTCTGTTGCTAGACTCTTTCCAAGCATTGAAACTGCACCTTTGGACTGTATAGATTATTCAGTATACTGCAGCTTCCATGCAAACCACGACACAAAAAGAGAAAGAATATAGATTGGGGCTGAATAGACTTACAGCATTATAAGCAGCCTGTTTTTGCGGACGGACACAAATCTTAGAACTCATGCTCGACACCAGAATTAGGTTTCCTTTCACCTTCTTATCAATCCAGTACTTGCCAGCTTCTCTTGCAAAGAGAAAGCTTCCATTCAAATTAATGTCCATCATCCTTTTAAATTTATCAAAAGGATAATTCTCCCCTTCATAGTTTTCTACAATGCCAGCAGCTGTAACAACCACATCCACATGCCCGAAATCCTTTATAATATTTGCCCAGGTCTCCTGAACTTGCGTCTCGGATGCTACGTCGCAGGCATAAGGGCGCAGGTCGGGTGTGTATGAGGGATTCGTAGCTTTGGCGTGAGAGATGATATGCTCAATCGAATTTTGGCCACTGGAAACTGATAAATCAACACATGCTCCGCGAGCACCACTGAGGGCGAATGCAGTAAGACATTCCTTCCCAATCCCTCGTCCTGCGCCAGTGACAACACAGGTTTTTCCTTCGAGCGAAAACGAATTCAGGGTCATAAGCGTTCGTCGCGGAATCGCGATTGGCCTGCGAGGCAACCTCCGGAGCAATGGGGCTTTTGAAATCATAATTGAGGCTGAGAGATCGGTTTGAAGAAATGCCACTGTACCAGATTAAATACGTGGTAAATAGAACAATGGAACTGTGGAGGAATGCGGATAGCTTTCTTTGAGTGTCAATTGCTATGTATCACATCGGAATTATACTGTTATTAGTCAAGGGAAGATGGGATAGCATAATTGAACTCAAGCCACGGATCATATTGAAATCATGAGACCTTATCGAGGCGCATAGTAATGATCGTGAGAAGTTGCTTGGCCAGGAGTATCACAGAATGTTGTCCTACAATAATAATGTATAAGATGAAAGGGTGGAAATTTATCGGTAGGAAGGTTTGCCGATTATTACATAATACGGAAAACTACACTACTTGACTATAGCTAGTATGGGTATGCATATGCATATCACCCTACCGTCAACCCGTCTCCCGTTCTACCACCTTAAATTATATCATATTCTCATCTCATTTCATCCCATTTCATCTCAAACATTCACCAAATTGACTTGTCAATATGAGGTGTCACTCTCTTCACACAAAGATCTGTTCTAATAACCCATTTTTCACCATCCTTAACCTCTCTTCCTTCGTGCAACATACAATCATTTCCATGTTTGTGTAATAGAACCATTCCTGTCTCTAATCCTATTACTACCTCCTTCTTGAGGGGTGCCTTTTGATTGATCAAATCATCTGGATAGAAAACTGTTTCACCTCCTTGACAACCTGTTGCTGGGGATGTAAGATAAAGGAGTAATGTCCAAGTTGTCTTTGCTTGAGTTGAAGTTGGTTTGGTTGGAAGGGTGATTGCATTAGATTCATCATCTATTGACTCTATCAGCTTAAACTCATCTTGGAAAAACTTTTTGAAACTTACAATGGCAATCAAAGTATTGTCCTTTCGAGTATCGATAGATACGTATAGCAGGATTTAGACCAACAACCTCCCCTCCCCTAATTAACAAGGATCAGTATTGAAATCAAAGATATAAACCATCAATACGCACCATAATTTCGTTCTCTGTTCTTCGGTCATTTTTTCATCCTCCTCCTCATACTCTTTCTCGATTTCTCCACGGATCAACTCCTTTAAACCAGTCTCTCTCCATAATCGCTCCGCAAAATTCCAATCGTCAATTTTGAAGCGATCGTTGAACCTCAATGCTTCATCCTTTTTAGGTACCCCAGGAGTTGTCGTCAAAGGTAATGTTTTAAGAAAAGAGACATAGTTTTTACACAATGTAGAAGTCCAGAAATTTGGAATTGTAATAATTTGAGAAGGGACAACAGTTTCTAGAGCAAGAGATGAAGAAGGAATGAGTGGTTTGAAGGCTGGCCAATCTGGTGGGGGATCAGATGCGGCGGTGTTTGTTTTCTTGGGAAGCTTTTTCGGAGGCATTGTTCTAACTTGAGGTTGTACAGTATTTCCAAGTTATACCTTGGGTTTTGAAGAAGGAATAAAATGAGTGATATGAGAATTCAAATGTTTATTCTTCTTTTCGAGTGATTGGTATTTAGTATTTATATGTTTTGATATGACTGCTGCCTGTCTCGACAGTCTTACTATATACTAGTAGGTAGTTCTATGGTGGTCTGATAAGATTTCTACTTTCAAGTGGTTCTACGGTGGCCAGGATCTTCAAAATATACCCTACAATAATCTCTAGGCTACAGTACCATTATTTAACCAAGACCGTGAATACCATCTAAATTAAAACAATGCTGGAAATCCATACTTCTCAGCTTGCAATTGAACAGTACTGGCCACAGCAGAATTACAACCACTTGCAATCGCGGCACATGTGGCCTTGTAAGGGGTAATGCAATCTCCCGCTGCAAACACCCCACGCACGCTCGTCTGATGGAATGGAGCTGGGGCATCAATATCTCCGGTAGGACCGAGTTGAATACCCAACTGCTCAATGAACGGACCTTGTATCGTAGTCTGCGGGTTGTGTACTAGGATCGTCTCTACTTTGGTTTCACCATCAACGAATTCGATGGTGAGCGATTTCTTGTCGCCTTTTGTTGGCGTGAAGCGTTTTATCTTTCGTCCATCGATATTGAATGGTGCTTTGTCTTTTGCTAATGCACTCAATTGTGTGGTTGCACTGTCGTCTCCGTTTGTGTAAACGGTAACATTCTGGCTGAGTTGAGCGGCATTGGCGGCCACTACCATGCTGACGCCGAGGGTATGAGGGTTGGCAGGTAAAATGAGAATCCCTGTTGACTCAGCTCCTCGATCCTCATAGCCAAAGCAGAAAAGACAGTGGACACTATGGGTAGGTGGCAAAGTATGTCAGTTATTAGAACAGCTCAGGATTACTCAATTATTTCTAAGATTTATTGATTGCAGGCTTTCAGTGCGAGCGGCAATTTACTACCAGAAAAAGAGCTTACATTCGATCAGTCCACATCTCAGCATATCCTTCGATATCCGGAAAAGTGTCTTTCATTCCCACGGCCAGCAAAATTTTATGCGCCTTCCACTCCTTCCCTTCGGCATCCACCAGCTCAAAGTGAGAGTCGCTCTTCTTCTCGATCTTGGTGATGCCAACGTTGACAAACTTTATGGTCTCGTAGCGAGCCAATATGTCTGCCTTGGCTTTGGCACGGAATTCTGCTGGGTCCTGATGATCCCACGTTGGCACCATGTGCATGTGTGTGGATTTCTTGTTGCGGTAGGTTTGCGTGTCAAATACCACGGCCGTGTGCAGTTGACGTGCCAATGAGCCCGCGGCTGTGAGGCCCGCTGGTCCTCCGCCAATTATAGCTACATCGATGAATTCAGACATAATTATCTATGAAAGTTATGTAAACGATTGGGAGAGAATCTTTAGGAGAAATGATGTGGTAGATGAAGACCCTTGTGAGGAAACGAGGATATTTATCTACAGCTAAAGAATATACATCGCAGTAAGCATTGGACCACATTCCTTCCAGTTTGCATACGAATGCGGGCTCATGATTCGTTCCATGCGCAGACCCAATCGACAATCCCATTGCCATACTCATCTCTTTCGTGTAAAAAAATTGGAATGGCTTACAGAATCCATCGAATAGATTGGCCACGTAACAATTTCAACATCGGTACCAAGGAGCTCCCCTCCCTCCCCACATTAGAAACTTTGAAGCCGGTCCAAGCGCCTGTTCAAACTTATATCGAAGCTGACCTCATTGCATCCAATATTGGCCTTATTACTTCCTGGTCTTTGCTACTTATTTCTACCAATGAAATCTTATCAATCGTGTATCGAAAGTCCACTTATTCCTTATTTATTGGTCCATGCAGTTAGCTTCCTTAAAAGGGCTCTCTGATCAACCAGTAACACAAACCTGTGGGCTCACACATTTTAGTGCAACAGTACAACGAGTTCGATACCGTACTTTTCCATTTCGAGCTCAACTTGTACGGTCACCATCAGAAGTCCCAGGCGTCCACGAAAGTTTGTGGAAACCATTCTATTTTGACATTTCAGCAATGTAGCATGGTAGGGATGTTAACTCGAAGCAGATATCTTATTCATGGAGTATCTCATTAATTTGAGCTAAGAGTTTTGTTTCCGCTGCTGCTGAATATATTTTGTTGTCGTTCCTGTTTACATAGTTTATTGTCACTTTTGTCATTCTTATTCTTGTCATTGTTGCTGAAATAAGCCTTTCTCTCCAATGTGCAGGCATTGTTTTGCTACAATACTCATACTTATACCAAGGCCTATGCTTTGCCCGCAACAATGTGCTGTGCTGGATACTACCCGCAGAGAAGTGATGCTTTCGCCTTAAGTGATTATCCACGATGTGTGTCTCCGCTCCACAAAGCACCACATACCCTGCGTCTCTTATTAGTCTATATACACATTATTCCTTTCTCTCCTGTGGTTTCAAGCACAATTTGTTGATCTCTCTGCATTTAAATTATTGCTGCCAATTATGCGATATCGTACTCGTCATCACACGAGAAGCTTGTAGTTGTTGCCACTTCAATACTCGAGGGCCTCTCAAAAGATGCATCGTTTGTCGTTGTTAGCCCAAAACGAAATGTGAACACGGTATGGAAACTTCACACTGAGGTCGGTAGATGAGATAATAGGGAATTTCTCGACTCTCACTGTGATATACATGGTACATACAGCTGCATACCAGCTATGGGTACCAAGTTGCCAAGTCATATGGTGAGAAGCGGCATATGCCTATCAAATTGAATAAAAGTTTGGAATCATATATACATTCAAAATGAAGCACAAGACCGGGCCCAAACGCTTGGGTCCTTTTAAGCATTCACCTAGCTGCCACTTAGTAGCTGAGGTGTATACCAATGTCATCGCTTGCAGTTAGGAGGAAAAGCTTCAAGTCTACAATGCAATGACGTGCACTGAGCACCGCCCTGACATCAACCAAGTATGGGGATGAAGAAAAAAATGTGAGGGAGGTAGCTTTAGTCCAGACAACCAACCAGCGAGCCAGCATTCCAGCCCAGCTATTTATCTTATTGCTAAATGTCAACTTGGCAGGCAGTCAGAGTCTTGATGTACTCAACACCTCACCAACTCCTACTCATAATCCAAACATCGGACGAAAACCCTCAACCTCCCACATTCACCATCCCCTATTCCCGTCCCCCACCACCAAACAGTCAAACAAACATATAAATATCCTAATAATCAACCTTCCCACATCGAGAGAGATTACCCTTCCACGGTCCGCGTGGTTCAATTGGTTAGTCTCTCGTAAACGAAAAAACCTCGAGTTTCTATATGCGCCTATCACCATATAGTTTCGAATCGAGAGAAAATCACCGTATAAATATATAGATTTATAGGCTGATTTCTCGTAATAGAAAAAATTCCCACCGGGGGATTTCTGTATCACACGCAAGTGTGGTATAGTTTTTGCTTTTTTGGTATTATTTTTATGGTTGAATTTCGGGTCGCCGCTCAACAAGAGTTCGGATGAGAGCTATGTCTGATATTGAAGGTCGGTTCGCTGCGCTTCTATGCCTTGTACCTTTACTATTCACTTTCTGAAAACTCCACCTTTTGTTCCGTAAGGTGCAAATAAAAATATAAATATAGCGTTCGTAACAGTGATATCATTTAATATTGTGGCCCGTATACCCATCCAGCCAATTACAGTTAGTCTATAATCTCTCACCCTCAAAATCGTACAACTTCCCCCTCCTCTTGATCCCTCATCCACCCACTTAAGCCGCAGACTTCTTCTCCTCTTTCTTCTTCAACGCTGGTAATCCAAACACCTTACTCACACCTCCCTTAATCTTCTTCCAGCGCGCGAATTCTATCTGTGGTGTCCATGTCAGGATACCCACCCATGGCTGCACATTATAATGAACATTCAACACTACACCCTCTGTTTCCGCCAACTTTCCACCCGGTTGTGTGATTTGGTATTTCGCTTTTTGGTTCTTAAGTTTGAGGATTCCTCTATTTGCGCAGCATTCCAGATTAGCCATCTACACAAATATATTCTCAATACCAAGAGTCCAAATCAACCTGTCATCTCCTTCCCCGATCAACCCCTTCCTCTTCCCCGGCCCGCAGAAAACCAAAAAAAGAGCCAAAAACATACCTCGAAGGATCAATACTCTTCCCCTTCGCACTCTTGACCAATTTCTTCATTGCTGCCGGCCCAATATTCTGTAAATGATCTGCGCTCGGACTTGTAATTATTGTATCCCAAATAACCGCCTCATTATCACGAATTTCCGGGGCGGAAGAGTTGGAAGGCCAGGATGCGGATACGTAGACGAAGACTTGTTTGGTGTTCCAGTTGAAGAGGGAGGAGAAGTCTGCGTCGAGTGAGAAGCGGATGTTTGCGTATTCTTCTTTGCGGGTGGAGTAGTAGTGGGGACGACCTTTGACACTGTTTGTTTGGAAGAGAGGAATGAATTAGTCAGAGTTTATTATGCCATGGGAAGCGGGTGATGGGGAATGAGAGGGAAGTACACTTGGATATCCTTTGGACTCAGGGAAGCGGTGGGAGTTCGCGGCGCAATGAAATCCGTACAAGCGATTAAGCCAGCGATGACAAAGGTAACGGTTGTAAAGAAACCAAAGACATTTTGGATACGGACGAGCGAGGTATGCATGGTTATTGCGTCCTGATGAGGAGTATATAGATGGGAATTCAAATTGGCTACATGCGAAATGGGATGGTTGACAATACTCGAGAGATTAGAGTGATGTACGATGTATTTTTTTGGTCAACGTTTCTCGAAATCTGGACTTTCGGATTTAACACGTCTCTGTCTGAAAGCTCAAGATTTACACTAATTTAAGGTTAGTGGATTGTGGGGTAGCATACCTAACCTTAAAGATGTGGCTGTGGCTGACCACAACTTGGGGTGGCAGAGGGAGAAGTTAAGTTTTAGTTCTGGAAATCACAATAAAATCATCTAAAATGAAGAAATGATGTAATTAAGGCATTGTGATGATTTTCTTAATGTCCAGCATTGGATTTTAAGTAAATAGACCAGAGATATCTATGAAGACTCTGTTCTCATATGAAGGGGAGAGGATGTTGAATATCCATAGGCATAAATCCCCAACCAACCAACCAACCAACCAACTGATCTCTCCAACAAAGGAACTCAAAAAATCAAAATGGTATCACCTCTCCATTTAAACCCAACGCTTTGAAAATCAAACTGGTATCCATCCATAAAACCCTTATATAACCTCTCATCTCCTCCCATTCGTTCGTCCATGAAATTATATGAAATTGGTCGTCCTTCCCGGAAATTCGTCCTTCATTCCTCCCTTCTTTCCATCGAATGTCTATGGTCTCGAAAGATTACCGCATAGCATGAGCCTCATTGCCTATAGAACGAAAGCTCAGATATATTCCAAACTAGTTCGTAGGTTCCACGATCGTACCGTAACCACCGCCCTGAACTCGGTCTGAATATATACCAGGAGCTCTGGCGGCTTGAAATCTTCCCTCGCGCGCTGCTTCATGGCGCGAATAATAGACATATTCTAAGTAGAAAGCATGAATGTGGCCGGGTATGTAACTGAGTTGATTGTTAGATCTCCAGTCATACATGATCGGATGGAAAAGTGCTAGATGTCAAATTGATAGAACGTGGAATTTCTTACCCTAGAAGTGTCAAGCAGACATTGATCAATAGATCTGGTCCGCAACCCGAAACTAAAAACACACCGATTGGAGGTGCTGCTTAAGTTAATATTCTGTCTCGTAAGAAGTAGTAACCAACATTAAGTGAACATACCTATAAGTGTAATAAGAATCACAAGAATAACTGAAACTACTCCCATATTTGCGGATGTCCTTAATTTCTATCAATTCAAATTTTCGTCTGGTTTTGTATTGTATTTTCAATCTTGTAGTAAATTTTTGTGTATATGTTCAATATTTTAGAAAATATGTTTTGTAAAAGAAAATGTGAGTGAGTGAGTAATGCGATGCGACGATATATATTTATAGATATAAATATTTAGTTGGATTTATGGGAGGGGCAAGTTTTTTAACCCAGTTCTTAAAAATTCCTTACCTTGTCTGGTATTCATTCAAAGTTGACTTGGAATGAAAGCGCCTTCAAATGTTCGCTTACATAAATTTGCCAGGGAGTGACGTATGCTTTTCTCTTCCTTCTTCCGTAATTTGTAACCTACTTGTCGGCACTCAACCTCAAAGAAGAATCTTTTCCAGGTCCCAGGGGCAGTGTAATGTTTTCTAAATAAAGAAAATAATTTATTGGAGGGAGTTGAAATCATATTTATATTCTATGCCTTGTTTTCTTGTTTTATGCTCCGATCACTGAGGTAATTACCGTAGTTTTACGGCACCAAGTTCAAATGTGGTGATAACCTCACATGCACCTACTAACCTTATGCTTGCAATGCTTGATATATATAAGGCTAAATATAACCAAGCCAATTATATTTAACATGCGTCACAAATCTGCAGGTGTTGAGTTGCGACAAATTGAAGATTATTCGTTTGCAAGG
>JWJB01010290.1:0-24892 GCA_000812895.1 Rutstroemia sydowiana
TTTAGTGTCTCCTCAAACCAGATTAATTCCTATTTCCAGTAATACCTGAATCTAAACCGAATGTGGAAAGCCGCGGGAAATCCTTTACCCTGGGTATATGGATTCCCTAAGACGTGAGATGGTGGGATGAAGAGTATATGAAGGGGTGTCTCTTCCCCCCAAATTGTAAAGATCGTCTTCATCTCACAACTTTCCGGGCATCGCTACCCTCCTCCTTCTTCTCTCCCACTACTCATTCTCACACCATACAAGACAATCACTCAAACTTTTCGAGAGAATAGTCCACCATGGCGGTCATGGGAGCCTCGGAAAAGCCGAGCCAGTCGCTTGTGGCTCGACAAAATGCAATGAAAGCTCATGGTATGATGGGTATGCTGAAAAATCCATATGTCTTCATGACATGTTTGTTCGCATCTTTGGGTTGTATGATGTATGGTATGTACAAGATCAATCACATCCTATCTTGAGGATGGACACCAGCTGACATTTTGGACAACAGGTTACGATCAGGGTGTTATGTCCCCAATCCTAATTATGGAAAACTTCGAGAACGAATTTCCCACTCTTACCGGTGCTTCGCTTCAAGGTTGGCTAGTCTCAGCCTTGGAACTTGGTGCATGGTTTGGTGCGCTTTTGAACGGTTATGTCGCAGATAAAATATCCAGGAAATACAGTATGATGGTCGCCGTCTTGATCTTCACCCTCGGTACGGGTCTGCAAACTGGCGCTCAAAGCCCGGTATACTTCTTCGTCGGTCGTATCATTGGTGGTGTGGGAATTGGAATGTTCTCTATGGTTATCCCACTCTACCAGGCCGAAATCGCCCCCCCAGAGCTCAGAGGAAGCTTGGTCTCTCTTCAGCAACTTTCCATCACCATTGGAACCACCATTGCTTTCTGGCTTGATTTTGGATTCTCTTTCTCTGGTGGTAACAAGTGCAATCCCGAGGGCATCGACAATCCTTATCTTTCAGATGGTTCCTACAATGCTGCAGCCAATCATGGACACGCTTGCACAGGTCAAACTCAGGTTGCATGGAGAGTTCCCTTGTCTTTGCAACTGATCCCCGCCTGGACTCGTAAGTTCACTCTATCACATTTGATGGACTTCACTAACCCACAATGTAGTTTTCATCGGCATGTTCTTCTTCCCATTCTCTCCTAGATGGTTGATGTTGAAGCATCGTGAGGATGAAGCCATCGCCTCTCTCTCCAAACTTCGTCGTCTTGACCCCGCCGATCCATTGTTAAGAGCCGAATTTCTCGAAATTAAGGCCGCTGTCATGTTTGACGAAGAAACTAAAGCTGAAACTATTGCAAACGGGGGCAGTCCATGGAAAACTTTACTTGCCCCTAATGTCCTAAAGAGAATCTTCCTTGGATGTGGTATGATGGTATTCCAACAATTCACTGGTATCAATGCTATTCTCTACTACGCCCCTCAAATCTTTGCCAGCTTCGGTTTCTCCAGTACCACCACCGACCTACTCGCAACTGGAGTCACTGGTATCCTACAAATTATTTTCACCCTTCCAGCAGTTTTGTACCTTGACAGATTTGGTCGTAAGACTTTCCTCATCGCCGGAGCCATTGGCATGTGTATTTGTCATGTTGTCATCGCTGCGGTGGAAGGAACTTACGAAGATCAATGGAACAAAAATGAAGGCCTTGCTGTGGCCCAAGGTTGGGTAGCCATTGTTTTCATTTGGCTCTTTGCGGTCAACTTCGCCTACTCTTGGGGACCTGTCACATGGGTTCTTGCTCAAGAAATCTTCCCAGCCAGCGTTCGATCTCGTGGTGTCTCCATGGTTGCATCTACCAACTGGATGTTCAACTTTATCATTGGTTTGACTACTAAGGATATGTTGGGCAGCATGAAGTATGGTACATACATCTTCTTTGCTGTTTTCAGTGCTGGTGGTGGGTTTTTTATCTGGAAGTTCTTTCCTGAAACTAAGGATAAAACTTTGGAGGAATTAGATGTTTACTTTGGAGGCGACATTGACAGTATTGCAGCCGCCGACAAAATAAGAATGCAGAGCATCAACGAGAGGCTTGGACTTGCAGGCGCAGAGGTCCCTGAGGATCTTGTAGCTAAGGATGATGAGAAAGTTCCGACTTCTACTCATCAGGAGATGTAGATTATCTGGTTCGACTATGTGGACGTGCGATTTTTGTTTTATACACAGTTTTGTAATTGGTTGCATTCGACTCAAAAACCATTGAACGCGACAACGATGATAATATAATGAAATAATGAGAACAAATAGTTTCAATAATATATTTTTAAATATTTGAATTGATCTGTCCTTCGTTATTGTTTTATGATTTTTGTGATGCATCCTTCGAATTTTGCTTTTATCGGTAACATTAATGGTACTACTGGTACTGTAATCAGTAGTAGTAATGGTGAAATGTGGCTCATGCGAAAGTACTCCTCGGGGGAATAAAATAATCTCAACACAACAACAAACAAATTCACGTTATGGATATCTCACGGAAGTCATTCAGAATTTGCAACGGAACTCAGAAATTGAAGGATTCCTTCGTATTATTAAATACTTGAAATGAAAATCTTCTTATAGCCCGTTCAATCTCCTTTGCTCCAAGTTTTCCTTCAATCATACTTCGCCTCAACACTCCCCATCTCTTTGCCCTTGACCTCAAGTGAGAACTTCATTACCGCGGGCATAATTGTTACGATTAAGTCATAATGCACATCGTAACATTTATTCCCAAGCATTCCAATCCCCTCTTTAAATGTAGACCGATCCACACTTGACAGGTCCGCTACCAGAACACAGTTTGTCTTGATGGTTGGCCCCGGATGGACAGGGGCATGGTTACTCTCGCATTGAAGAAGCTCGTCCTCAAAGATCAAATCGGAATCTCGATAACCGCTAGGGAGTGTGCGGTAGAAATGAAAGCGGAGCTTCTGCATTCTCCTAAGGTCATCACCTCGGTGGATGTACCATGTCATCTAAGGCTGTTAGTAAGCTATTAGAAACGTATGATATATCGATCTTACCCGCGAGGTTCTCATGACTCCGTAAACATCTCGGCTCTTTGGTTGACCTCTATCCACATCTTCGTCAAAAACAGCTCGTGCCGAAACACCGTAGTGTCGTGTAGCTTGAGTTGAAACTACAGTGGTCTTTCGTGGCAATTTGCTAAGCACCGCACCCCTGTATTTTTATTTAGCCAGCTTCTAGTGTGTTAATGAATTGTCAGGGCGTACTTGACAATTGCGGACCAAGCATCGTTTGGCTGAATTAACTGGATGTTTGGGTGAAGATGTGCAAGTCGCGACTTCAAATACTCCGATGACCCAAACCCGCCCACGAGAAATATTGCCTGGGCATATTAGTTACTCATCATTGGCAGGTAGGAAGTTGCACCCACCTTTATTTCTTTCGCTTTAGGATGGTTCTCTGACATTCTCTTGACAGTAACTAGATTGACTTGGTCATCTACAAGTCTTTCAATGTCGGTGATCAACGGGTCAAATATTGCTCTCAAATCATCGCTGCAAAAATATTAGCAATAGCACACAAAGTCAAGAGTGTGAGTAACCATTTCATGTTCCAGCAGTTTGAGACGAGGCAGTTTTGCTCGTCATCTGTGAGCTTTGCCATGGGAAAATTGACGTAGTAATCCTCGTCTTCATGACCTCTGAAGGCTGTTTTGACAAACTGGTCGAAGTATTCTACAGCACTACTGAATGCTCTGGTTTTACGAAGGTCGTGGAACTGATCCTCGCCAACCAGTTCTTTAACCGCTTCTTCGAAGCGCTTGTTTAGACCCAACGACCCTGCCATTCCTCCTGTTCTGTGGTTAGCAAGACTTTCGCCAAAACCGAACAAACATACCTTTCCCGGGCACGAGCTCTTTCAACTCGAGCTTCGGTGCCAACTGGGTGATCTCATAGGAAATTAAATCTACTGTGCCGCCACCTGCATCGCAGATAACAAATGCATCACCGACCTAGGGGGATTGTGAGGGCCTGTTATCTGATGGAACAATATAAGCCTTACCACCAGTGCTCGTTCTTGTAAATCATACAAGGTGTACATCGCAGCAGCCTCGGGCTCTTTGATAAGAGAGACCGGATGGATTCCTGCTTGTCTAGCTGCCTTTTCATCGATGATTGATTAGCTTGAATTCATCATTGCAGATGGTGAGAAATGCCTCACCCTCAGAGTCATCTCTTTTGCCTTATCTGACCAAACAGCGGGCACAGAGAGCACGTACTGCTTCTGGCACATCTCCAGATAATCAGAGGGAATCGCGGTCTCGATTCTGTTCATTGCATGTTCATACATCGCCCCGATGAAATCACCAGCCACATCAACAGGTGGTTTACCCAATCTCTTGAGATCATTCTTGACATTCGATGAGGGAAGGTAGACGGGCATTTCCTGACCAGGATCAAGGAGTAATTTGATACCGCGTATCAATTCGCCTTTATGTTTTTGGGCTCCCCATGTGAAACCATCCGCATTCTCCGCACCGTAGCTGATTACTGTTGGAATCTTTGGTTGCTTGCGACCTTCGAGCCCTGGTAATAGTAGTATTAGTTACTGCTGCAGCTGCACCTATTGCCAGAATAGATTACCAGGCCAATCTGTGATAGAGATTATAGCAGGCTTGTCCTCATTCGCGAAGGCATATGCAATGCCACTGAATGTCGTTCCAAAATCGAGAGCAATTACAAGCTGATCTTTTGATATGTATACGTTTTGCTCGCTAGAAAGGTCAATATGACCCCCAGAAGATTCGAACGTCATTACTCTCAAATTGATGGTATCCAATATGGATTCTCAAATGTATTCTGCAAAGGAATGGTTGTTGGTTTCTTGGGGGGTTGGTGGTATTGATGAAGCTCAATATAACTCCGCTGAATTGGCGTTTGCTTTCTTTTCTATTGCCTTTGGTAGGTGGACCTGGAATAGCCAGGATGTTACAAAGCCCGTATGGAAGAGGCGAGAACAAACAAACATAACGTGCAGATGTTGAAAGTAGGGCATTGGCCGAATCTGTTAACCCCAGTTCGTTTGTAGCAAACGGATTCTTGTTATCATTATTTCTTTTGGAAGAATCCGGGTCCTTTCCAGTGACCCACTAATTTGTTTGCACATGAAAGCCACCAATTTTCTGTTTGCTGTTTCAAACATATGCCAACGGATTCCAGCAGATTCACCTTATTATCTTTGATGCATGTCGGGCTGATCATATCCAAATTAGGATATATACATCTCACCAAAACAAAACACTATCAGAATTCTAGATTCCGTTTGAGGTATCCAAGCCATTCATCAAAGGTTCCTATATTGTGCCCGCTATCCAATTCTCAGACTTACAGCACAAGTTCCGCAGTCTAAGATAATTCGGAATACGCCATGGATGGTATTCAGTACTCCGGGCATTCTTTGGAACCCCAGAATATCCAAGCCATGGAACATGTCATAGAAGACACCAAGATCAGGATCGACAGTATCTTGACGGAGACGAGAAGAATGGCTGAAGGGTTCCACAACATAATTGGAGGGTTCAGCAGCATTCGCGATGATCTTGAACCTCGCATTCAGGTAGACAAAAGAATCAGCCCAAGCCCTGTTCATCATCTTTTCAAATTTGTAAGCCTTTTTTGGCCTCAATGTTTCAACACAGTATTGCAGAAACTGACTTCTCAGTTTGAGAGAATTACAAGAGGGACTACCCGATTCCAGTATCACGACACTCCAGCAGACCACTATTTCACCGAATGGCAGAAACTCAATGAGCAACTTCAATCGTATCAGCAAGAACTGTATCGAGTAAACCTTGAGAATAAGAACCATAGGAAAATACGGGATGAATTTGATCAACACATACAACGTTTGGACCAAAAGTACCAGGCAGAGAAATCAAGTTTGAACATCCTTGAAAGCAAATTCGACGAATCCTCTCGGCTAGCGGAGACACGGGAGCAGGAATATCGCAATACACTCAGCCAGAACCAGACATTGGCAAAAGAGAAATCCGACCTACTCAACCATCTCGAGAGATCTGAGCAGCAGAACATCGATCTTCGAGAGCAAATAGGAAAACTCCGCGATATCATCCTAAAGCGCGGAAGCAGTTCCGCAAATCAGCTCAACGATGCAGACATAATTTCTGTTGCTCGCGGACTAGGTGAACAAACTCAACGAATTGTCAAAAAGTTCTGCACGATGGATAAATCACCACCATCACCACAAAGAACCAAACGTCGATCAAGGCAATTGTTCAACATTTGGCAACCCGATTTGGCACCTTTCGAGTTACAGAACCGAGTCAGGGCCTTTATCTTTGGGTATTTGAACGATACAATCCTTTCCAGATCATCTTTCGGGCTCGACGCAATGGACAAGGATGAGTCACTCGAGAAAGGACTTTCAACGTTCGAGCAGATGCTCAAGGACAAAAATGGTATGTCTGCTAGGTCGTCTGTCTTCTTTGCGATAACTGACTTTTGATCAAAGGACATGAAGACGAAATTACAGAGTGGAGAACCGTTACTCTCAAATGTTCCCACTGGATTCGCACCGAGAAATCGGAACACGCACGTCATTTTGCAAACCAACTGAAAATCATCTTGGAGCCTATCAGAATACGCCACACGGAAAAAACGGTCGATGAAGAGGAGCATCGCAAGCTTTTCGCACATTTGAGCAAACTTTTCGAAGAATCATATGAGTTCATGTTGTTGCTCCGAAGTAGTAAGGACACCTATGCCTGGGAGTTTCCCGTAGAAGGAGATCCTTTGAATGGTGATGAAGCTGAAGCAGTGGCAAAGGAGGGCAAGGATTTGGGCGAGACCGATGGTCCGGTCGCCTTTGCTATGTCTGGGGCTCTGGTAAGATACCCTGAGCACGATGCAGAGAACAGAATTGTTCTAGTAAAGGCATCCGCGGTGTTGAAGGGGACCTCTTAGGAATACATTGCTAAGTGATTGTTGATTTTAATGTCTTGGGTCATGGATTTGGGGATGTATGTCGGTATCAATTGGGTTAGGATTACACATGCTTATTACTGTCAGATGATCTTTGATTTTCTATAACAAATTCCACGTCTTAAGGCAATGTTGTGAAACCAAAGCATTTAACAAGTAAAGCTTGAGCAAAATACCTTAGAAAGTTTGAGCTCGACTAGATCCAAGCTTAAAGAGCCATTTCTAGTAAAATCTTATGCTGTAGCAATAGATTCAGATCTTCCTCGCCACACCCCTCAACCTCACATACCCAATCCAATCCTTCCCTCCACAAGGATCCACGCAGACACTCCTCAACACCTCCACCACCTCTTTAATCGCATCCTCTCTTTCACCTTCTTTCAACCCATCAAAGAATTGTTTCCCCATCAACTTCACCCATCCCTCAATGCCGCCATCATCCGCCCTCGTACTTCTCATCACCCTCTCCATCCTCTCCACTTTAAACCCCCCTACCTCATTTTCCAACATCCCCGTCATCCACTCTTCATTCGGAAAAAACCACGGATCTAATTCCCTAGCTTTTTCGATTCCTCCTGGTATCCGTCTACCCACTACTGACAGAAGCGCTGTGCGAATCTCGGACACATTACCCATACCACCCATTTCAAAGACGAATTTTCCGCCGGGTTTGAGAATGTTATGGATGTCTTTGAAGAATGGAGCACGGATCGAGGGTTGGCGGAGGATCCAATGCATTGCGGCATTGGAGAAGATTTTGGTGTGAGATTCAGGGGCGATTTTGGATAGGGCAGCCGCGTCAAGAACTTTTACCCTTTCGTGTTAGATTGGCCGATTTCAGGGCGAAGAAATATTTACCTTCAAAAGTACAAATTTCGCCTACCTTGGCTTCTGACGCAGATTTTTGGGCAGCAGTAATCATGGCTACGGAGCTATCTACACCATGCACTCTACCTTTACCTTGAGAAAGAGTTTGCGCAAATTGAAGGTTGAGGATCCCGTCTGTTTTTCGTCTCAACTTATGAAACAAAATTGTAACACACAACTTCACTTTTGGAGAAAGCCTTCATTCTTCAAAGGCATTCTCACTTAAGCCGTGGAAAGGAACGAGGTAGTACGGATATTAAAGCGAACTAACCTCCACATCCTACGTCTAAGACCACATCGTGTGGCTGTAAATCCAGCCACTTAACGACTTCCGTAGCCAACTTTGGTACAAAAGACGCAGAGTTCTGATATGCCTAACACATTTCAATTAATACTTCATTTGTGAGAATCGATTGGTAGATTTATATTACCTCCGAGGACCAGTGATCTTGTTCTTGTTGTGCAGCCATTTTCAGCGGGGCGAACTAGAAGGGAAACTAAAATGTGAAATGCGCTGATTTAAAGTGCTCCAGAATACTAAGATTGTGGATGAGTTAAGTGCTTTTGAATATGGGGGATTCTTATGCGAACTTGGCATTGAGTATTTATATATTTATCGCGGGTTGCATGTGAAATACGATGTCAATGCAAAGTCTAAGTTCTCCGATGTCGGCACCCCGCGAAAATGGGATGAAGCCACATTGAAGCGAGAGCGACACATCATAGATTTCTGCGTCTTTAATCACACGATTCTGCATCTTTCAACGGACATCTCGCATCAGTTTAATGAACAAATCAGGAGGAACAGAAAATAATATTGTTGGTTTCGTTGCACGTCTATTGCTTCCGGTTTCGCAGCTACTCGGTGCTTCGCCCCCCATCCTAGCTACCCACTAAGATCCTTCGTATTACGTGGATGTTATTTTCGCAAACTTCTACATCTGGAAGGTGTGAAATGTGTTGATTGGATCTATCGCTCTAAACCATAAGCCATCATAGACATCTACCAACTCCGATTTCGCACATCAACATAATCCACCCTTTCAGCTTAATCGATTTCTAACAATTGGTATTTATCATCCCCTAACATATACTCAATCCTTTGCATGATAGCAAGGACTTTCTCTTCTTCTAACCGTTGGCCAACGACCTGTACCGCAACCGGAAGTCCATGCATGGCTGCGGCATCGTAATGCTTGTAGGCGCCATACGCGACCCCATTCAGAGTTTTGATAGAGAAATTTGAAGGGAGTTGATCTAGTGATTTGTCTACGTGCGTAATGGGCATGATTCCTGTTGTGTAGTCGAGCTGGGGGGTGTCAGGCTGGATAAAACGATAACTAGTATATATTTAGACTTACCAGATTGAATAAAAAGGTATAACCACAGCTACTAACGGCGTCTTTCATGCCATCGTGCGGTACAGCTGGAGTAGCATTCGGTGGTGTGAGCATGAAATCAAGTTTAGCTTCTTGTTCCCACCAATCATGGAACTTTGCCTTATACGCTTCCCTCTTCGCAACGAACTTCCATTGCTCAAAGCATGTCTTTTCGTGCCAATCTTTGATCAATCCAGCCCAGATCTCATCTCGTCGAACGTACTTTACCCAAGCCCAGTAAAGCCATTTGATAGGCCTGGGTAAAGACATAAGCCAACTCATTTGTTTTGCTCCAGGGTCTTCCCATTCGCCTGCCCTGAAAAATGATTTGTAAGTCTTGCAGCCATCTGAGTTCAGAAGCTGTGAGCCAATGTAGAGAGCCTCATATGGAGATGGTGGTACAACATCAAAAACCTCGTGACCTTCCTTTTTCAGAGCAGCCACTACTTCATCAACAGCTCTCAAACAAGCAGGACTTGGATCCACAACTCCGTCAGTTCTTAATACACCGACCCTAAATTTTTCTTTCTCCGCAAATTCCTTCGCTGCATCCTCTCTGAATAAAGATGAGTGTGTTAATAATTGTCTACAATGAGGTATAGTGCAAGGAACAGTAGAGAAAATAGGTTCGTAGGGGAAACATGAGGATACATGAACGAAACGTGGAGCAAGGAATGGGGACGGGGGCGGTAAAATGAAAGAGTCGATCCGACTCGATGCTCACCTCCATGGGATTGGGTGGACACTGTGATCATATTTCCATGGCTGCATGCTGATCATTGACTTCGTGAAATACGAAAGGTCTCCCATGGTTCTCGTCATAGGACTAAACACACTTGGAATACCCTCTTGACCCGGCATGCTTGTAACCATTCCATTTTTGGGCCATCTTCCAGTCGAGCATCTCAAGCTATAAATGCCGGAAAAATGAGCGGGTACTCTGACAGAACCAGCAACATCAGATCCGATACCAATACGTCCACCGCCCCCAGCCAACAAAGCAGCCTCGCCTCCCGTCGAACCACCGGGCGAATATTTGCTATTGTGGGGATTTGTACAACGGCCCCAAACGTCATTTGTTGATTCAAAACTCAGCAATGTGATAGGAAGGTTCGTTTTTACATATGGAATTGCTCCAGCATCCTTCAATATCCTTACCATCGTTCCATCATTCTGACCTTTGTTGCCAACATTGCTACTGTATCCAACACTTGTATCAAAGCCACCTACCACAACCGAATCCTTAAGACTTATGGGAATTCCTGCCAGAGGACCTTTCATATTAATGCTTCCATCTGTAGTCCATCCTTCTGCACAATCTATCATTATTTCTGTTAGACAGTTTGTTTTCTCATGAACTTTAATTGCGGCCTTTCCATATGACCGAAGTATATCGATTGGTTGGATTGCTTGGTTGTGAACATCTTTGACAAGTTCTTCGATCGATTTCGAAAGTATTTGCCGCTCAGGGGCGGTAAAAGGTCCATGATAACTGGTAAGGTTCTTGATTCTTTGTGTTCGTTCGGTTTGCTTGAATTGGCTGAGATGAAGTTAGGATTGCTGTAGTTTCCCCGGATTCTCTCCATGTTGTCCACCAAAAAAGCTTGAGATAACGATAAGAAGCGGGGTTAGACTGCTCACCAATCCTTCCGATGTTGAAAGTAATCAAGTATGTACACCATTTTTGATATGAGAGGAGATGAGATATGAATGGGATATTTGCAGGAGGTAGAAAGTTATAGGAACAGAATGTAGTAGGAATGGGAGAGTTAAGGAATAGTAATGAGTTGACTACAAGCACTGTACTGTAGTAAGTTAAAGTTTAAAGCCTATGATATCCGCATACAACAAACACTATTGCCTGTATTTCAGATAAGATGCCGGCTATAGCTTCTATATGGGGATAGCTTATGATAAGGTTCTACCGGTTCAAAGCTTTTGATTAGGTAGGGTAGGGTAGGTATGATGCGATGCGGTGCGGTGTCTACCTACTACTCTACATGTACAGTATTATAACTACAGTAAGTTAAATTAAAATTCCGAAGGAAGGTATGGAGGGAGGTATGGGTAGCTCTTCGTTCATGTACTGTAGGGTAAAATCAACATGATACTACTTAAAGTACAGAGGAAGTACTAATATGTATATGGGAGGTAATGAAAAAGTAAGATTTTATAAGTATTTACTCATGAAGCTTTGGTTAGACAAGTCAAGGTACTCTCGTATTTGTTGATGTAAGTACTGAGTAATGAAATAATGGAAGCAGTACAGTATGTATATACAGTACCAGTCAGTAACTTTTGGTATTTCCATTGAATTTTAATACTCGTACTTAACCAAGCCAAACTGAGCACTGAAAATTATAATGTAGTTAGTTCTATCAACGGATTTATTATTGATCGTCCGAAGAATAATACCCCCTGTATAAGTACGGTACCAAGCATTCCACAGGGGCATGTACCTAGTAACTACCTACTATAAGTTAAGTTGTAAGAACTAAACTTAAAAATTAGATCATAATGTAGAACCAGGGCCAGGCCAGGTAGGTACCGAGTATAGTACGTACTGAGTAAAACTTCTGAATCATACACTACTACTACTACTACTACTACTACTACTACTACTACTACTACTGTATAACTACTAGTACAATATCTAGAACCTAAGCTTCGTAATTTTATATCTAATTTATTAACAAATGCCAAAACAGCGTCGTAATCAAACATCCACGAACCAAAACCATACAACCCTATTTATAAAAAAATAAAAAAAATATGGCATAGTGGATATGACTCCCCTAACTTAATTGACATTACAGTACCCATCATCAATCAGTCAATGCTTACCGAGGGATGCAGATGGCAACGAATACAGAATGGCTTCCTCTTCCTATTACACAGGTTCAACGCGTGATCAATTCTTTGAGCCTCCTTCAATTTTCAATCGCATATTGTTGGCGCTACCGAAGGATTTGGCTGTAAATATACAGAGGATGGCAGATCAGGCGAATCTTAATACGATACCCGCGAAACTGGTGAGAATACCGAAGTCGTTGCGACAATGGAGGGAATGCAGTTGGAGACGGATATTGAGCTTGCCGCATTTGTTGGTTGTGGTTTGGGTGGTAGTTTTGCTGTATGGAGAGCGCTGGATCTTCGAGAAAAGTGTGCAAGCCTGCGGGTGGGATAATTGGGAGAGATGGGTAGGAATATGTTTTCTTTTTTTCTTAGATTTTGCTTCTGCGAGATTGGGAAAGATGAGACTGATAGTTTTTGAATAGCCTTCGCCTTCGACACCGCATCATTTGATATTTCTAGCAGATCCTCAAATCACAGATCCCCATTCATACCCTGAGCGACCATGGCCGTTGCAGGTTTTAACAATATGGCATACCGATAATTATTTGAAGCGTTCTTATATCCAACTTTCAAAGCAATTGCATCCGGACACAATTTTTTTTTTGGGCGACCTTTTTGACGGAGGAAGAGAATGGAAAACGGCGCATGGAAATTCGGAGGATCCAGCATGGGCAAAGGGCCACCGACCTCCCAAGGAGCAAAAACATGTTGCAAGCTGGGGCAAGAGATATGGGCAAGACTTTTGGTTGCAAGAATACGCACGATTTTCCAGCATCTTCTCCGACTATTGGAACATTGGGGGCGCAGAACCTGGAGTTGGACAAAGGGGAAGAAAATTGATTGCAAGCTTACCTGGAAACCATGATTTGGGATTTGGTGCGCAGGTCAAGGTCCCGGTTCGAGATCGATTCGAAGTCTATTTTGGAGACGTGAATAGAGTGGATGTTATTGCAAACCACACCTTTGTCTCCATAGACGGACTGTCATTGAGTGCAGGATCGTCAGACCGTCCGTTCAGTGAGATAGAACCAATCACGAAGCCCGTGAATGACTTCCTAGACAATGTGCAAGCATCGAAGCGCAAAGCAGTGGCCCGTGAGTTGGACCATCAAGCTGGAAAGGAACGAACGCTACAATATCCCCACACAGTACAAGATATTGACTCAATCGATTACTCGCATCTTCCCACCCTCGATCCCGGCCCAAGTGGCGCTGATTTCCCCACCATACTCCTCACCCATGTCCCTCTATACCGCAAGCCTGGTACGCCCTGCGGCCCCATGCGGGAACATTGGCCGCCCACCTCGCCACCCGCAGGTCAAACCCAACCAGTCAATCCAGACGAACGCAATGCCATCAGCATCAGTAGAGGCTACCAGTACCAAAATGTCCTCAGCAGTGATGACTCTATCAAAGTGGTCTCCAAAGTTGGCAACGTCGTATCCGTCTTCAGCGGCGACGACCACGATTATTGCGAAATTGTGCACCCGGAAGACAAGAACCATGCGCGCGAAATAACGGTCAAGAGCATGAATTGGGCTATGGGGATCCGTAAACCTGGATTTCTCATGCTCAGTCTTTGGAATCCCGTGGATTCCAACGGCAAGCCTAAAAACTATGTACCGTCTGGTCATGGTGCCCAAAACACACACCTGAGTACCACCATGGAGAGTCACTTGTGTTTACTCCCGGATCAAATCTCTATCCTCATCAACTATGGAATCTTCGCCACATTCTCGGTTATTATACTTGTTATCCGTGCAGTGTTTGTTACAGTCTTCAACTTCACTCCATTCGCTCTCGATTCTAATTCCGGTCCCGATTATTCCTCCCGAAGGGCTGAATATGAACTACTACCTACCAGCACCAAAGATCTCAAACGAGAAGAAGATCGAATCTCGACATCCAGCACTTCAAGTAGTGGGACGCCCGCTGCTATGGCTGCAGCGGCGGGAAAACTTGCCGTAAGAGCGACTAGGGCAGGAAGTATAAGTCCGGGGGTTGGGAATGGCGTTGGAAATGGGAACGGGATTGGGTTTGGGTTTGTGAATGGGGGTTTTAATGCAAATGGAGGGGGGTTGATAGAAAAAGCAGGATATTATGGGTTAGAAGGAAGGTCAAGGTGGGAACGAGATAGAGAAATGGAGATGGAAGAGCAAAGGGAGAGGGAAAGAGAGAGGAGAAATAGGAAACCGAATATAGTAGTTAAAGCTTATAGGGAACTTGGAGTATGGTGGGCAAGGTGGAGGGGGACTGTGCCTGGCAGAATAGTAAGAGAAGGGTGGTGGGGAATCTGGAGAGTGCTGTGGATTGTTGGAGGGGTATTTACTTGGTTCTTGTGGTTTGGTTAGTGTGTTTATCTTCCCGGATTGATTCACCATTTTGATCATATTGAAATGATTGCGACGCGTCGTAAAAGTACTATGTATAGTATATCACATTGCCCCGCGTTGCGCCGAATTTGCGTCTGCAGAAGTTTATATGGTGTATACGCCAAAACTGTATGTAGGACATGTATGGATGAAAAGTCTTCACAAGTTACCACTTAGGCGGAGTGGAATGGGAATGAAAGATACCGGTCGGTCAACTAACTATCGCTAACTATCGATATCTTCCCCTTCATCTCACGGCATTCATATCTACAAATCCCATCTCAAAATGCAGTACAGTCTATCGCCAGACAATCTACTTTTGAATTCATCTCATGCACCGTTACACCATGGATAGGATAGCACCAGTCAAAAATGAGATTTTCACCGTAGCATTTAGAATGCATTGTTCGTTTTTGATGATCTGATGATATATGCCGTACCTCACTCACATGACGGTATTTCCATATGTGACTTCATGAACACCCCTTCGGAGATTCTCCCCGCACAGTGTGCACACAGTAGTACATGGGTCTCAGATCCAATTATCTTCTCATCTTGCTTCTTGCTTTATGCTTCCACACATCCGGGGTTTCTTTCCGAAGGCAAACTCAGCGAAAACGTTGTCCAATCAAAGACAATAGAAAACACACCAATTCGAAGGGCATGCGTCCATATTGAAAGATATAGATACTTACCAATGACAGATTTTCTGCTTGCTGTTCATGTTCGCCTCATCCTACAACCCCTGATCCTAACTTTTTGCGACCCTATCTATACTGATGATATGACCCGAACATATATCAGTTATATCCATACGCCAACGTATTCAGAGCTTTTTAACCTTCCATTCATGAAATTCCCGGACCCATCCCACCCCTCGCTCCTAACATCGCCATCGCCAAAAACCGTCCAAAGATTTCCAATCATCTCGATCGAGGGTATATCCGATTGTTTCATATACAACAGTGGGGGTATCAGACATAATGAATTCTTCGCTATCCTACATCGTCAAATTCTGACGTCCAAATGCTGCAGTGTTGTTCTTGACTCGACTCGATTCGTGATCGTTTATTCGTTCGTTCATTCGCATTCATCGCCAGCCGGGATTCTATCAGCCTCTTCGTTTCGCGATCGGATTCACCATATTGCTGTCATCGTAATTCCAATTTCTCTTGAGGCCACCCTCATAGACACTTGCAACTGATTCCTGCCACATACTGGGGCTAACAAATGATGGAATCGCCGCACCAGAGTATTGTTGAGGCGGAATTGGTTGTGTACCAGATGGCAAGCTCACATTAGGGAGGGCCATGGGAAGAGTCGGAAGTTCTTGTGCACCTGAAGAGGAAATTTTTAGAGGAGGGGTGGTTTGAGGAGCAGAGCTGCTGCTCGAAGCGGGAGGCGTACCAAAAGTGGAATTCCACTGGCTAAAAGTAACGCGGTTAGTTTTCTCGCGCCACAAGGTCAGAGTCATAATGCTTACTCAAAAATTCTTGAAGGATTCCAGGTACTATGATCTGGCATTGCAGACCCACTAGTCATGGGACCGGGCGCCCTCTGGCCAGCAGTCATCATAGCCAAAGACTGTACCGCAGGAGAGTCACTTTTTGTGTCCACGCCGCCAGCTGATATTGGAGGTGAGATAGGATGGCTTGTATAACTGACTTGTGGTTGCTGCGCATTCTGATGCTCCAAACTTTGTTGGTCTAACGTAGAGACATGTGATACTGACTGTCGGTATTGTTGCCCACTTTGTCTTTGTGGACTATTATTCGCTGCTGTAATTGGACTGCCATATGGGAATGACGGCTTTAAAACAAACGGTTTCCTAATGTCAGCAGAGAATGCCAGCCTAAGTGATTCGATTTGTTGCTGCATATCTGGCATAGGCCATGAACTGGTGCATCTTTCAAGAATCCTCATTTGTCTGGTGAAGTACTCTCGAGCGTCTCCATTCAGATCATGATCCGGTGAAGTGATTGCAACCTGAGCCTCTTGTCAACATTCCCTTGAAACCATAGGGACTCATTATGCACGTACCAAATGAAGAACTGCACAAGTAAGTACACAATAAATGGTGAAATTAATGCCTCGCTGCATGCACAGTAAGCCCGTCAAACCGAATGAATTGAGGATTCCTTCTTGAAGTCTACATAGGAGTTTCGCCGAATTATAGCATGTCAGCATATGATGTTTCCAGTCACCGTTGGGGAGCGATTGGTCCGTGAAAGTTAATTGGGGTCGATGCAGCAGAATGATACTGAGATAATAATAGCTGTGCAAATTGCCAATGAAATGATTGGGTAGCCATGGGGGCGATCCATCAGCAGGGAAGTCGATCTGTAAATCGTGTGGAAGGTCGTTCATCCATGTTTCAAATGAAGGATTCAACTGCACAAAATCAGGATCGATACCCCATTCCTTCTTTTTTTTGATCCTTCCGTAGACGATGTTCATCCTACGCACGTTCCGAATAACACGGGCGAAAAAGGTGAAGTTCCGAGTGATGTTCAGTTCTCCATTATCCATCCCAGTCCGCGGTATACCCAAATCCAGTGATTCCATATCGACAGCCAGATCTGTTCGACCTGTTGCGTGTTAGGTATTAGTATTAATATATGTAATTGTTGACTAACCTTGTGGTGTCCCAATCATCACTTCACAGACAAATAATGTTTGCCATATCCGAGTTTTGGTTATGCAGTCCGCTAGGCCAGATCCGCAAGGCCTACCAGCTTTGTGTTCTTCGTAATGTTCATCGAGTCCTAAATCCTTTGCCATTTGGATACACTGGACTACAGTCATCCATGAACGATAGTAGTATCCTCGTTTCGGTGCGGATTCCCTAGCTTTCAATATAATTAAGTTTGCTTGAAGTGTACTCAAGCGAGGTACGTCCATGAAAGCGTCGGCGTGCTCTAGACTGACTTAGCAACATTTACATCAGCTCTGTTGGCGCAATACTTACTTGAGGCAAGGGCAAGCCATTGGTGGCCTAGTGATGGCTCATCCTCCAGTCTTCCTGCAATTGCGAATATCGCCTCAAGAATGAGGGGTGAAATTGCATCTCGATCTGTATGCCACTGTTGATAAAACAACGACTTGTTGAGGACAGGAACATAAGGATGGACATTGGTAAAATACATATCGAAGTAGTGGAGGATGGTCTCATCCGAAGGCAACAATTCGGGCGGTATCCTTATTTTCAAATCCGGACCCGAAAGTGACGAAGGCAAAGCAAACTTTTCATCAATATCCTCAAAGGCAGGCTCCTCAGTCAATGTTTTGGCTGGAGCTTTGCCTCGGTTTTTGCTGTTGAGATACGGTGCTATGCATGTATGTCAGCATTTGAACTAGAACTTCTCTCGGCATATTTACCGGAGCCTGCGGGGTCCATCTTAAGCTCCCCCAGGAGGTCAGCTATGTCTTCTTGATAATTTTGTGAATCATGCACGTAGTTTTCGGGAGAACTGTTCATCTGCTGCTGTGTGGGTGCGGGTGGATATACTGGTTGTGGTGGATACTGTTGATGCTGGTCAAGGGCGCTCACGGGAGTTGCAAGACTGTTGTAATGAATATTCTGCTGGCTATGGGCACTTGCAGGTCCTGCGTACGGAACGGTTTGGTATATGTTGGGATCCGAATATGATGATTGCTGCGTATAAATAGGAGGAACATGTTTTGATGGCCCTGAGGTGCCTAAATTCTGTTGTCCCGGGACTTGGTGACTAAAATCTTCTTCGACGGCGGTACCAGTGTCATATCCTGCTCTCTCCGTTTCGAATCCTTGGTTATTCGACTGAAAATCGCGATCATAGGATACTGTGGGAGGGACACAATGAAGCTTAAGTCTAATACACGCCGAGCATGGCCATGTATTTGTCGTCGCAGCATCGCATTTGATCTTTCTTCTTCGGCAACCCTCACAAGCCCGCATTACTGGAAACGATCAGTAAGTAAAAGTGTGATGCTTCAGAGCTATCATACCCTTCAAACGCTTATGACGATTATGTTCGTCGACGAAGACATAGTCTAAATCTGTTAGCCATGCCAATCATGAATTGCGCAGTCGATTGGGGAGTATAGCTCACTCTTCTGGTTCTCTCTTGGACCATAATTGGTTGGCGCAAAAGAAAAACTTTGCATCTGTGAACTTTGAGGGAGCAAACGTCGCGCCCCAGGATCTCCAGACATATTATATTCCTGAAATTCCAATATATCCTCCTAAGTTCCGAACGCAATTGGGGTCTCCAACGTCGGATAGTGTTACCGTTTCCCTTTTGAACCGCAAAATATAAGGACTGATCTATGTAGGGGTATTCGTCCAAAAAAAATAAGGTATGAGGTATGTGAATATCGCAAATACCGAGATTCACTTCAACCGCATCCGAAGGAGGGGGTATAATCGAAAGCTGAAAATAGAATGGATGAGCATTCGGTCGTATGAACTTTTCAAGATTAAAAAGATTCAGGGTTTAGTTGGAAGGTATTGAGTCGAATTGATCGAGGGGGGATATTTTAAAATATTTTGGGGGGGGGGGATTGTAGAAAAGGTAAATGAAACTATAGAAGTGAGATCAGATCAGTAAGGGTCAAGTAATTTCAGTAATTGTAACTATATCTGAAGTCGTCGTGAGAAGTAGCACAGCATGCGCCCTACCTTTAACCCCAAGTTCCAAAGATAAAAAATATATATATATATGCATAAATTTAATAATTTGAAATGAAAGAAAAAGGGTTTTAATGCAATAAAAAATAATGAAATAAATGAATGAAGAACTAAATAAAATGTAAAAAGTGGTGATGTTATATTGACCAAAAAACAACTTACAATAAAATCTAACAAGGTAAAATGTATACCTAACCTAGGGTAGGTACGGAGTAGATAGGATATAGATACAACTGACTGGTTGGTATTAGTATGGAGTACGGAATACCTAGTACTGTGAAATATAATTGAATATTTGAATTGATTTTTCCGATAGATAAATAACCTCTTGTGAGGGTAGGATACTTGTAGGTAGGGAGGTAGTACCATCCATCGATCCATCTATTCATCTATCTCCAAAAGCACACACCACACCACAATACTTACTGGTAAATGCGATAAATTTATGAAAGAATCCGAATATAAGTACTGTAGAAAGCTAACTTAACTTACCTACCGTAATACCGACTTACCTACTACCTTTACTGGGGCAACCCCTTGTAAAGTTGTTTTGGGGCGATTCCCAAATATTCTTTTTCTCCTGCAGGTTGTGTCCCCCCCCCCTTCCTCCCCCCGGTACTGATTGATGATGGTGGATAATGCAGCACTCGTAAATTCGTACAGTACATACAAAGAATCAAAGACTCATAGAGTATGAAATACAGTAGAAATGCTATGATTACTTACCTAGGTAGGCAAGGTTGTTAAGGTTGGCAAGGTTAAAGTAAAGTGGTAAAAGTCTGTGCCGGAAGGTGTCACTCGCTGCACTGTGTTGTATCAGTTACGATACTAGGTAGGTACAGGTTACTGTAATAAGTCTGTAAGTAAACTATGGAGTTACCTGTTAGTGATAGCAGGGAAGGTGATTTTAGAGCCGTACTCTACTGCAATAGGTAAGTAAATAAGTTACTATATAAATTATTATAATAACTTTATGACATAGGATAGGGTAATCTCTTCTATTCTATCCTATCTAGATCATATCTTACCTAGGTACCTAACAAGCCTAGGTAGGTAGGTAGGTATGTAGGTAGGTAGTTTTGAAGGGAGATGGATGATTCAATATCAGGAACTATCTTATGAAGATCTACTTTATATTTTAACAACACATTTTTTGGAAGCTATTATTATTGCAATTTGATTCATGAGAAGAAATATGATAGGAAAATATAATCTAGGGTAAACCTTGAATATTAATATTCATCTTTTTATTATGGAAAGATTTAGTACGAAATTACCACCTAATTATCTAACCTAGTTGAGGTTATTTATTCTTGATTATTACAATAAACCAGCCCCTGTTTTCATGTAAATATGGAGCCGAGTTTATTTTATACCATGCGGATGCTGCCGAGCTACCACTTATAGTAAGTGTTAGTTAATGTGTGATGCTCAGTGCTCACTCACTCACTCACTCACTCTCTATTTCACTATCTTATCGCTACCTAGTAAATTTACCTACCTTACCAGGCTTACCTAGGTATGTTGCTGCGCTCATTACGAATGCTTGGTAATTCTTACCATACTTATCATCTACCGAGGGAAAGCCTCTTTCTTTTCGGATGGTAGCACTAATTGATATTTATCTACCTACCTACCTCATCACTGCCGAATCATCGTTTCTTTCATTCTCCCGCAGCTCTATCCATTCTATACATGACCGGGTAATACAAACACGGGGCCGTCAGAAAATTAAACCCTCATTAAGGGTTATCGTTTCAAGGGACGACGCCGAGTGAATAGTGACACAAGCAGTGTGAAAGTTTCTGCAGAAAATGATCCAATAAATGCAGTGATCAAGATGGTCTCCATTCTGGTACCCGCTCTTGTTGATGAGTGATATGCGGTGGGGATTGGTGGCGGTTGTTGTGGAGAGCATGCAGTTGGCCGCATCAAGAAGAATTTCCACCTGTCAAAGTTATCCTACTTTGATTGTAGTAAACAGTAAGCTACAAAGGCGTGTTTAAAAGCCTGTAGTGATGCTACTTTACATGGACGCCGAAATATACCGGTATTATGCTCTGTATCAAATGAGAGAGGCAAACACAACAAAGTCTAGAAACAAGTTAATTATCTTGTGATGTAAGATTTTACCTCGGCCAAGTATCGCTCAAGTTCCTAAACAGTATCGAGTTCAATTTCAGAGTCCATCAGTCGCATCATAACGTTACTATAAGAGGTTGATCAAATGTGGGGGGGGGACTTTGAGAAGAGTTGAATTCTTTGCACAGATCCAATAAATTTCTATACTGTATATTTTGTCATTGTCGTCTGATAAATCAAAGGCATGAGTGGATAACTCAGGTACATATATTGGAATATCATTACCTCCTTAAGCTATAGTAAGATCAACACTTATACAATAAAGGCTTGCTCCACAAATGTTGAACTCGATTTTTATCATCATTATTTTAAACTACTGACTGTACTGTACATAAGTGCATTGAGCAATGCATAGATATAGCTACAGTGCTACTTAGGTACAGTTAGACGGGAGTTCCTTTAAGAGATTGAATCTATTGTGGGTTTGGGACGCACAACCGCACTGGTAAAGTCGCAAAGGAAATCCTACTCTCATATGTACGAAGTAATTTGTATAATTAATGTACCCGACAACTTGGTTCGTGGACAAGAATGACCTTATGAAAGAAAGATCATGCTTAAAAGTAGCCTCAAAAATTTCAACAATGCAGCGTTGCAGATGCTCCGTAGATGCGCAAAACTAAAATATAAAGGATAACTTCAACAACGTGGAGGTGGATACCGATTGTTACCAGGTCTTCTAGCCGATCTGCTCATTAAAACAATCAATCAAACCATAATCACAACATCTAAGAATAGGATCAATATATCGAAACCAAATGCAGTAGCGTGTACTCTATATGGTTTCCATATGTCTCAAAAATATTGAAGCTTCGTAGAAAATGGAACCAGGCCAAAGATCTTCCGGAACATGGTACTGTACAGGCGAAGTTACTTTGTGTAGTATTAACTTGCATATATGATATGGCTTGTGCTTGTTGATCTTATTTGTGATCTCATTCGAAGCTTTCGAAGCTCAATTGTATTTATTAGACTTCCACCGTTCCAAATTGTAGCCTTCTAGCCTGGCATGAATAGGTAAGTAAAATTAAAATTTAGTCAGCTCTTTTGCCTCAGGCAACATGGCCACAAGTACAATACGTAATCTCTACCACTCACTAACATCTTATCGATAACCATAAATTTATATGTAAATACAAATTTTTAGTATCGAGGACTTTCACGACAACTTATATCTACGGTATCTGCGGCTTACAGTTCTGTATACCTTTGCATATAACCTGCTCAACCGCAATTAAGACAAAGTAACAAGTTCTCAGCTCAGTTCTCAAGGTCTTCTCTCTCTTCCAAGCCCATATTCAGCATGTCGGGAGAAATTCAGAATGCGAATCCTACCGTTTTGGACGTATCGGAAATATCTCGTCGCAGGGAAAGACGCAAAGCTCGTGACTATTCTGCCAAGAAGGAAGGAATCTTGAGTATTTTGATGGCAAAGCCAAGTTATGAATCGGATCCATTCTACATGTCAGATTCTGAAGATACTGAGTCTGATGATTCTACGTTGGAGCCGATTGATGAGCAGGAAATATATGGTAATACACCTCCTTTTATCCCTATAGTTTGGATGGAACATCTATTCACCAATACAAGTTTGCCCATGGTTAGAAACATAGGCTTGTTGGTTTCATCTTGTGGCTATTCAAAAACATGGGTCCAAGCATCATCATTATTCAAGGCCGCTCTTGCACACTAGCAACTACCATTAGATCCTCATAATACTTGGCAACTTACTTCGTAAATTTGTCTTACTGACACTCTATAGACTTGATTGCGCCAATTTCTGACCCTGAACACCCTCTTTCGTTAGAGGCTCTCGGAGTGGTCAAGCTTGAAGATGTTCATCTTCTTTCGCCTCCCGATTTTGTAAACCCAGCCGCGCTATCCCGTGTGCTTGTCGAATTAACGCCAACCGTTGCACATTGTTCTCTATCGACTGTTATCGGATTAGGTGTTCGAGTACGTTTGGAACAAGCCTTGCCGCCCAGTTATCGCGTTGAAGTAAAGATCAAGGAAGGTACACATAATCAAGCTCCCGAGGTCAATAAACAACTTGCCGACAAGGAGCGGGTTGCAGCTGCACTCGAGAATGCAAGCCTAATGAAGCTTTTGCGGAATATGCTCAAACCCTGCCTCGAAGATTGAGCCGACTTACCTTGCCGGGAAAGTCCAAATACATTTTAATATTGAGCCGATTTACATCTTTATACCCGACACAAGCAAGCACATCCAGACTTTTGGTAACATATTATTCTCTCGACTAATCAATCCGAGTATGCGCAGAGCCGCCTCCGAATAAGGTTCTAGCCCTCACGCTAGGAATGTCTCATTCTCGATGCGAAGAGCCCGTTATTGGGACCATGGGATGGGTCTAACTCGGGTACAGTACATATCATTGTCGTTATTTAGTAATCAACAATTGAGTCATGGCCTTGCTCTTTCGATCCTTGCGTGTGCCCGTGCATGAGTGTATCCATGGAATGGAACTTTGGTGCGTCACTTATCCCCAACTACAGCATTTTTCAGTTTGCTCCAGCCTTCAATGCTTGTTCAGTCTCTGTGCCTAAGTACAGTAGTAACGTTCACTCACAATTCGGTTGTTACCAAATAGCCCCATGTCCGAATAATACATGTCAGATTAACCCCTGATATAGCATTCATAGTGGACGATCCACCATGTCATGGACTCTGGGTAAGCGACTCGTATATGGAGTTCTGTCATCCAATCAACACTTACCATACCATCTAATCCCCACACATATATCCCCTCCCTACTCCAGTAGATGAAGTTTCTAAAATCCATACATATGTCCCCACAATAGATCAATTTCCACAAACACAAATTTCTTTTCTTTTCACGTAATAATGCAACTCATCACCGCATCACAAACATTATTTTGTACAATGGAACCTTTCCCTTGTTGGTTGTTTAAAAAGCTTACGTAGTCCCTAGTCTGGGCCTCTTCTATCTAGTGGCTCGGAATGCAAGATATAACCACATTTGGCCATTCTTAAAACTGCACGACATTCAATTGATCTAACTAGTAATCCAGGGTGCACATCGATTAGATAAGCGCAACCCAAGACTGCCCGCCTAATAGGCCATATCAATCTATGATAATGGAGTAGATGAAGTTCTAGAACAAAATGTTCAAAAGTCCATTGCATATTTATTTAATATATCCTCCACGATAGTTCTCCGCAGTACATACTTGGCAAGCACCCAACACCATGGCAACATGTGATGCCGTGATTTTATTGTATTGCAATCGCAACACTTTTCTTTTCAGGCCGCTTAACCTAGCAATCAAATAGACACCAGTACTGTACTGGAGTTTCAGATACTGTCACAGTGTCACTACTGTGTTACTATTACACTTTACTCATACACCTTATCTCCTTCCCTTTTCTCACCAACATCCCCATAAAAAGATTATAAAACTACCTTACCGGCTCATTGATCACCCTCCAAACCCCCGGCATCTACAGTACACTTTCTCCACAAAGCAAAATTCTTTTCGTCCCAGCTTCTGCAAAATAAAGGTTATGGGGTATACAGCTCGGGACACCCAAATTCAATCAATTCTAACAACAAATTAAATAAAATAAAGTGTCTTATTTTAATTATAGAACTAGAT
>JWJB01010291.1:0-18283 GCA_000812895.1 Rutstroemia sydowiana
CAAAGAGGATAGCCCAAAAAATGGGTGTCGTTCTGGACACTTGGAATATGACTTGAATTTGGGTAATAAAGAGAAATCCGATTCTTTGGAAGATGGCGTAGTTTACGTATGAATGCTAAGGGCCAATTTCTCCTTGGGTTTTAATTCAGCAGCCTTGCGCATGTTTCGTTTCCTTTTGATGGGTAATGGTTTTATTGTACGTAAGAACCTATCCGAACAATCGCCGATTGCGTTTTCGAGGTATAATGTATCTTCCTGCACACGGTTAGCCATAAATCAATAGCTTTTGTGCTCTCTTGGCATTGTTTAGACCTAAGACAGTGGGTAGAACATATGTTACGTATCACCACTTCGTTACAAGGCATCAATACGAACGAACACCACCTGATGAGATTGATGGGAACCTTGGCTTCTGTATCTGGATACGAACATGCTCTTTCCATCCATCAATAGTAAAATAAATTTGCCATGGTTAAGGCTGTGCCGCCAGAGATAGGTGAGGTGTTGCGACTGACGAGGCTATAATACCAATACCTCAGCCAACACAACCAAATTATGCATTGCATATGAAGAAGGAAACAGTTCATCCAACTATTGTTGCAATCAATATCTGCAAATTCCCATCGCCATCCACGCCTCAATATTGTTAGCAACCAACGAACTTTGAGCTTCCTTTCGCGATCCTTCTTCATGATCCTCCGGGTAATTTAATTGTGTGCTCTTCCGTATAGTGGTAATTGTGATGGGTTCTAGACCCCAATAAAAATGTTCCTTGGTTAAGGTTCTCATCAAGGCTCTAAGATCAGGCACTGCCAATTTAAAGCACCCCCAACTCCTATCACACACATGGCTTGCCGGGGTAAGCATTGCTGTGTGGACCCTGTGTGGAGACAAAATCGTATCGTACCAGGTTGCCCTAAAGGCCATCTATGAACGATACCGATTCCGTGATGGTAAAGATTCAAGTTCAATAACAACACTTTCTTGAGATGAAATGGAGTGGGATTGATCAACATAAGTAATTTCCCTCCAAGCGTAGCGCCCAGTACATGGCCCATGCTCAGCGGCCCCATCTAAACCTACCGCCCGCCAAAGCTCCTCCCCACTTGTTTAATATGAAGCTTGATTTCCATTGCATATGCAATCCAATCACTTTCAATGTTCCATGGATGCAATTTTTCCGACTCCAGAAAGAATCTTTACACACCACACCATCATTGATTCAGTTGATCTATGATATTCATGAACGACACCGATAGATTGGAAGACTAACAAGAAATTGACAACCCTTGAATCAGGTTGAATTGGATAACAAATGGGTAGTATTAGTACACAATCCAAATTCATGCTTATCACGAAGTATCTTGCAACATTTCCCAGTAAGCGCGCATAGCATCAACGCGGGGTCTTCAGTATACATTCTTGGTCGACATTGAGATACGACCCCGTCTCTCCATATCTGTGAGTATATGGAAGTATATGAACGAGATTACTTAATATGTGGATTGCAGAAGACGAAACCGAACCAATTTCTCGCTATCGACAAATTAGGCACAGTGTCAGGCTTTTAATTTTGCAAAATAGGTGGCGCTGCTGGTGATTGTGATCGGTAAAGAAGTTTCTCTCCACTTTTTCATGAAGCCTCAATTTCTTGTCAACCATTTCTATCTCTACGCGCTGTACTGCGTGCAGCATTCCCTAATTAGTGAACTTGGGCTTTCCTACATAGAAATATTATCAAAAGTTTCATCACATCCTCCTGAAATGATATTGTGTAAATGGTTCCTGTTAATTTATTAAAACCATCGCTCTTCTCTTGAATTCTTGATTCTATGTCTGATTATCCTCGCTTTTACTTCATGTCGTCGTAAAGGTCAAGTTTCATAATGTCTATAGTAACTCTCACCACTGTAACTATTTCTTCTAGCTATGTTTCTTCTAGCACGGCTTCTAGTATAACGACATCATGGCTTCCTCTTACCACAGCCTGGGATTCCCCCGCTGCATGTTCGACTCAAGCATACGCTCTACCGAACGAAAGTCCTGTTATATTCGATCCTTATTACCAGACTATTGTTGTTCCAGGGAGTAATTCAGAAGCATGCCTTCCACCAGCTGTCACTGCGTGGTGGGACCAGACAAGCAATTCACCAGTCTCGCTGGGTCCAACCTTCAACTGTCCCGCCGCTTACTATACCGCTGGTACTATCGATATTAATTCAGCAACTACTGAGGTTCTATGCTGTCCATCGTAAGTAGCTTTTTAATTCTTGTAATTTGTTTAAATACTTACGCCCAAATTTAGGAACTTCGAACTTCAAGCGGCTGTAACTACACGAACTAATGGGGCATATCCTTCACAATGTGCATCCGTCATGAGCAGTGGAGATTCCTATGAATACATGACATCAGCTTCCGGATCGTGGGGATTATATTCAACTCAGTTAACAGGGCCATTTACGGTTTATGCGGTAAACGTCAATGGTTTCAACTCTCCGGCTACTGCTACTTCAGGCAGCGCACAATCCACGTCCTCTTCTACATCCGGCTCAACTACATCTGCATCATCCAAGATATCTCCTACCACCATAGCAATCCTTGGTGCCTTTGCCGTTCTTCTCTCAGCCTCCCTCTTCGCTGCATTTGTATGGTTCTACCGATCAAGGAAACGCAGACAAGCCCCCGCTCAATACGGCGAAATACAATACAATCCAGAGCAACCGGCTCCAAATTATTCTCCATGTACATCTCCTGGATCATCCAGCTCGCCACAACACGAATACAAATCAAATATAGAAATGTATCCCCATCCCGAACCCATGAAGATACAACCACCACCACTCGTCATACCGAAAGGCAACGACATAGCATACTGCGCAGAACTATACGGAGTGACGCCATCCTGGCAAGGAGGCAAACAAGTTTACGAACTGGGCAGTGGGAGGAAGAGTGATTATTATACAAAAAACATAATGCATGATAGAGAGCGGGATTTATGGATGACTTGATTCCCATAATCCTACCTTTATCCAGGAAAATGGAATGATGGAGGTTTACGCATAATTACGGATAGATGTATCATATTATTATTATCATTTTCAAGGCATTTAGCGATGGATTTTGGGAGTTTGGAAAGGAAGGAAGGATGAAAGGAAGGAAATAGCGTCATTGCATGGCGTAAACGTATATAAGGTTATCATATGAAAACTCGACAGAGATGTAAATACAAATGAACAAAGTTAAATACCCCATAAGATTTCATGTTTTCACAATTTCCAATTGCATGAGATTTGGGAATAAAAATATGCCAATCTTCGAAGAAGCAGAGTACGATTTGTTAAAGTGTTCAACGATGGATTTTCTTCAATTATCAATTAATTAAGTAGACATATTTAATCTGGGCCCTCGAGAAATATATTGAAAATCTGGTTCACTTCAATTCACTATCACTATCACTGCAAATATTTCTCCACTATATAACGAAGTGGAGCAATATTGAATATAGTGGGCTATGCTTTCCACGTTTTTTCAAGGTGGGGGTTGGGCCAATTAAGCCGACTAATAGCAGCCAGGCTAGCCAGGTTGAACCACGATTTGTTATGTTTGGAATCCCTTCTTGATTGAAATAGTATTTAAGTTATATCGTTGGAAAACTCATTTAGTGATGTCGATGCCGGTACATGCAGGTAGAAATATATTGTTGCGTTTCTATACAAAACTTACTCCTCGAATGGGAGAAAACCAATCGCTTTCTGGTATTCCTATGGAGTTTTTGATTTACTATATATTGTTTACCATTGATCTAAAAGAAATTGGAATATATCTCAGTATACAAACCACTCTCTACTTGTAACAAACTAAAAGAAAGAAAAGCATCACACACCACCTTAATTAATGATCATCTTTTTTTCCTTATAGGATTTCTGGTTGTTCTCTAGCCAGAATTGGTCGGGTTCTTTCGCACGCAGAGGATTGGTACCCCATGCACATTTCTTTTGGCCTACTTAGGCCGGAACCTTACGATAAAGTACTGTCCTAAGTAGGGCGTTTTACTTAAGGTATTTGGCGGCGACGGTAACATTACAGTTGGGTGCAGGCTTGTGGGTACGTACTAAGCCTCTGTGGTAAATACTCAGCAAAATATATATCAGCGAGACCACTGCAGTATTCTACAGTCTCACACTGTCGACTTATCCAGCCACTTTATCCATACTATAATGATTAGCAATGGGTATACCCAGATATTCTCCAGCTTCTGGGGAGGACTCGAAGTGGGAAAGATTTAACACCTTAATCGCTGCGATGAAGGAATAGGATGATGCGGATCGTTAACCTGGTGGAAATTGGTTTACATGAAATGGCGATTTATAACGACAATGATACCTCGAAGCAATCCTTCGGATGCATGATACACGCATCCTTATATCGTATTCATTTTATATTCCTCCTCTCATGAAAAGAAACGCTGATGTTAACACTTTTAGGAATTATAATCTCTATCATTCTCCGTTTCCCTAAAAGGTTGCTTTTTGAACGATTGGGAGGTTCGCAATCGCGAAATGTGCTGTAAAATTAATGATTATCACGAAATGTCATCCAGCGATCTCCTGAAGCATGCAGTAGCCAGAACGGCCTAAGCTCTCCTACAGGTAGTACGGCTGGTTTCTAGAGCCATCTCAAGCACGATGCGTCCAAGCTTAAATAGCCTACTTCCAAAGTTCATCCGATGGTTCAGATTAGTTCTACAATAAACCATGATCTGAGGATTCAATTTTAAAAATATTCACTATTGTAAGTTGCATTTCGGCAACGTACAGCACCAAACACCGATGCCGAAATTGTGCCAAGCTAAAGGGGACCAACCAAAATTCCTTTCGGGGCTTATGGTTAAAACTAAGATCTTACCCCTCGGAAGGTACTACACTTAGAAAGGGAAGCCGTTTCATAAAATATACGCCACAGGAACGATTACCTGTCGATTTCCTTTCTTTCAATTTCCCATCCCTATAAATTACATATAAAATCATGGAAGATGGTGTTTGCCTTAACATCAGCAATTTGGCACTGCCACACAGACAGCGTATTGCTGATGATAGATTCGGAACCGGCCTCCTCAGCGAATATGCCAGGATACAATTGGCCAGTATTTTGGTCGAATTCGGGAGGAAATCATGAAGGAGAGACAATGCTCATCTAAGATGTCCATGTGTTTACAATTTTGAGGTCACCTTATCTTGATCCTTCTCCGTTGGCAAGCTTTTCTATAAATCTGCAGTGAATATCCCCTACTCTCAGGTCTTGACCTTCATCTTCAGGCATTTGCGACTTTCATGTTCTCTACAAAGGCTCGTTGAGCAGCCTTCTTTTTTTTATCCACACTCTTTTGCTTCTTGGGTCACCATACGTTAAAGGTTCCCATTTTTTCATGATGTACATTTCTACTTTTATCACTGCCTTTTTGGCTGCTACAGCTAGTGCATGGATGCCTGGCACCGAACGAGATATCGTCTCTCGAGATGGTGTTTCTCTCTTTAATCCCAGCGCCAAACACCCCACCTCCCGCCGCTGGACGCCCGCCTCGGGAAAACTCCGCGGTGTGAATCTCGGTTCCATGTTCGTCTTTGAACCCTGGATCGCCGAATCGGCTTGGTCATCCATGGGATGTGGTGCCTATAAGTCGGAATTTGACTGCGTTGCCGGTCTCGGCCAAACTGCAGCCAATAAGGCCTTTCAAAATCATTGGTCAACATGGATCACATCCACAGATATCACTCAGATGGTCAGCTACGGCATCAATACCATCCGTATTCCAGTCGGCTACTGGATGATGGAGTCGCTTGTCTACTCTGATAGCGAACATTTCCCCCAAGGAGGCTTCCAATACCTTGAAAGCATCTGTGCTGCCGCTGCAAATGCAGGAATGTACATCATAATTGACATGCATGGAGCACCCGGCGCGCAAGTTGCCTCCAACCCTGATAGTGGACGTGAGTATTTCTGATTCTGGTATTTCTTTAGTCCTGCTCCCATATTCCTTTATCCCATTCACCTTCTGTATTACCCCACACTTCGCGCTAATATATTCACTACATGTGAATGAATATCCAACCATAACACAACAATTACTAACAATCTACTCAGAATATGCATCAACTCCAGGGTTCTACGTCGATTACCAATATGCACGCGGCGAGCAATTTCTCTCTTGGCTCGCAACCAACATCCACAACAACACGAATTTCCGTAACGTTGGTATGCTAGGTATAGTGAATGAGCCGGTCCAAAATTCTGCACAAGCCGGCCCTATGATCTCCACTTTCTACCCTGCCGCCTACAAAGCTATCCGTGACGCAGAAGCCGCACTGGGAGTCACAGAGAACAACTACTTGCACGTAGAAGCTATGGACAAAGGCTGGGGCTCTGGCGATCCCACTGCTGGACTCTCAGGAACGGCAATTGCATTCGATGAGCATCGCTACCTCAAATGGGACACCTCAGTAACAGTATCACAATCTGCATATCTTTCCAGCTCCTGCAATTACAATCCTGTATCCTCGACTGGAGGCCCGACAGTTGTTGGGGAATTCTCGCTTTCGCCACCGGATGATGTGGAGAGTACGGCGGCATGGTCGACTTCTACGCAGAGCGCGTTCTATAAACAATGGTTTGAAGCACAGGTGTTGGGCTATGAGAAATATGCCTTGGGCTGGGTGTTTTGGACGTGGAAGAGCCAGTTGGGTGACTATAGATGGAGTTATCAAGATGCGGTTACGGCGGGGGTTATCCCAAAGGATCTGGATACTATTGCGGGTAGTAATGCTTGTGCTGGGATCTAGTTGAGAAGAGTGAAGGACTGGTAGTGGTGTCGGGCAATTGCAACTAAACTAGTGTATGTGGAAAGAAAGGCTGTAACGAGCAGATTATTCTCGTGGAGTGTTTACGGGAACGATTCGAATTGCATTTATACGAGAGGGAATCATATTAGAATTACTTTACTGTACATATTTTAAGCATAAATCAGCAGATAGAATCAAGCAAGCAATAACTGCAATTGCAGTTACACAAACCTTCAAGATACACAAACCTCCTCAGATAAGTGACTGACATCACATCTAATTTCATCTCATGCCATCTCATCCAACGCAATCGGCATTCAAAGTTCATTCATCTACCACTACTCCATAAACATGTCCAGTATCATCATCGCAAAGCAAAACAGACAACCGCGCTCTCTCTTTCCTAACTATCAAATCAAAACTAACGACGATAGCACGTATGCAGTACGTACAAATTTCATCAAACTCCAGGCTCCAGAATTGAAAGTATTTGACATTGACGTCAATTACCGTACAAAGTAACACAAAATAAGCATAAATAATCAAATTTAAGTTAAGGTAAGCACCACGTCGCATTCACGTAGGTAGATAATTAAGAAGTACAGTAAGTTACAGTACGCTCCTGTAAAACCCCATTGACGATCCTCATTGATATCATGTCAGTATTATATATTTTCACGAATGTATGTTACATTGGTTTGTTGCGTACGAAGGTCCTCTCTTATGAGTAAGGTTAAGTGAGAATTAGCAATTTACAGCCCCGTAAACCTGACAAAATACAACGTAAAATACGTCTTAATTCTCGCCAACATCATACTCTATACAAAATTCGGACCTCTCTAAGTGAGAATCTCTTCTTCCTTTAGCAAGCTACAAAATGCTATAAATATCCTACATCGCCGTATTTGACCTCATCTCCGTTCCAAGTCGCACTTAGTAGACGTTAGATTCTTTTAGTGATCAGCCCTAACCTAAAAGTATTTGCTGCGACTCATAGCTTAATTCAAGCTGTTACACTCGGTGAAGCTAATACTACTGTTCTTATCATTATCACTGGTAGATTTATCACAATGAAACAAGGGTCCATCTTACCCAGTACAAAGCACACCCTCATCAACCGGTATGCATCAACAACAATATAGATTAGATCCGAGCCCAGTGTCGCCAAACTCTAATAGTCTGTAATCTGTAGCCTCTAAACCCAAATGCACCTACACGTAGGCATCTATTAACCCCAGACCTCCTTGTCAAATGTCATTGATCACTCCTCTAACCCACAGTAAACGTCCCATTCGCCCTAATATCCTTACTCGAGCTCCCAATCTGTACGAGAAAATCCCCAGCCTCAACCACATACTTCATGTTGATATCCCACAGCCCACATGCTCCTACATCCAAATCGATACTAACCGTCTCCGTCTCTCCCGCTTTAATCGCCACCTTACTGAATCCCTTCAGCTGTATATTCGGCACCACCACACTACTAATCATATCCGATACATACAGCTGTACGACTTCGGTGCCGTCGAGTGTCGAGTTGTTCGTTACTTCTACTGTGCATGTAATTGTATCTGTGGCCGAAACGTTTGTTGCCGAGAATGATACGTTGGAGTATGAAAACGTGCTGTAGGACTTGCCATAGCCGAATTCATAGAGCGGCAATGGTGAATTGAGAACATATTGATGACCGAAGTCCAGAGTCCCATTCGCATATGCCATGCCAGGATAGTCAGGACGTCCAGAATTCAGGTAGTCGTAGTAGATAGGTGTAGTACCTACATCGTATGGAAAACCTACAGATAGCTTTCCACTAGGGTTGATGTTACCGTATAATATATCAGCTAGGGCATTGCCGCCTTCTTCTGAGGGGTAGAATTGTTGAACCAGTGCGGATGCACTTTGTGAGATCCAAGCTTCGGTAATGGGTTTGCCTGAGGAGAAGACAACGACTGTAGGCTTGCCGGTGTCGATTATGGCTTTCACGAGGTAGGGCATGGCGCCGACGAGATTGAGTGAGGAGACATCGACGTGCTCGCCGGTGGTAGCGTTGATGCCTTGCCAGAGTTGATATTGATCGCGGGACCATGTGCCAACTACTACTACAGCAACATCAGCTGCTTCGGCGACGGAGACAGCTTCTGCAAAGCCAGATTGATCAGTGGACCAGCGCTCACAACCTTGGGCGTATGTGATTGCTAAAAGAAATTAGTTCTGAACTGCATCAGTTAAAGGATTAGGTTCGCTTACTTCCTGTGCTAGCATTTTTGATCCCGTCCAATGGAGTTACACCGTGGTATTGACTACCGTTGACTACATAATCACCATACTGGTACCTAGTTAGCGAAAACCAATGAACGTGTTCGACACAAAGAACTTACATTCATAAAACCATATGCCATCGGCCCAATAACAGCAATATTGGCTGTTTTTGACAGGGGGAGTACACCTTCCGAATTTTCTAGCAAAACGATAGATTCTGCATCTAGTTCACGAGCTAGAGCAATAGTCTCAGGGGTGTGGATCAAAGAAGCTGTCTCGTTGGCAGCTACAGCAAGGTATGGATTCTCAAAGAGACCTTGCTGAAATTTTGCGCGGAGTAGACGAGACACAGCGGTATCTACAACGGCAATATCTAATTCGCCTGCTGCGATAAGATCCGGGATAGTCTCGAAGCTGTATGATCCACCACCCATCTCGACATCATTTCCAGCAGGGAGAGCCTAGAATGAATTAGTTTGGGGATCCAATCACAATCAGCATCAGAAGATTAAACTCACATATTTGATTATAGCACTCTTATCCAAGGGATCTGAAGAGCACATTTTGAAAGAATCACAAATTCTATCAGTAGCGCCGGCATCACTTGTAACCCAGTATTTGTAACCCCATTCGTCTCGTAGAATATCGGTAAGGATATGATGATTGGCGATGAGCGCAACACCATCATATGAAGAGTAGGCTGACATGATTGACAGTGCCCCTCCATCAATTATCATGCGCTTGTAGGAAGGAAGGTAGGTTGTTCGAAGTTCTCTCTCTCCACCATGTACGGGACCTGTATTTAAACCTTGCTCGGGAGTACCATATGCTGCAAAATGTTTGATTGTTGAGCTGACATTTCCGGCTTGAAGACCTATTAAAGTTTAGCTTTGTTCTGGCAAACTTCTGAAGTGATATCTTACCTTGGACATAAGCGTATCCCATTTCACCAGCTAAATATCCATCTTCACCAAATGTCTCTTCAACTCTGCCATATCTCAATTCTCGAGCCAAGTCGCCCAATGGCCCGAATATTTGGTTAACACCAAGCGCCAAGGACTCTTGAGCAATTGCACGACCCATCTTCTCAATCAAAGCTGGATTCCATGAGCAAGCCTGCGCAATGGGGGAGTTGAAAATGGTTGCGTTGCCGATCAAGAATCCGTGAATACCTTCGGTCTGTACCAGAGCAGGTATACCCAGGGTTGTATTGTAAAGAAGATAGTCCTGTGCTTGCTTGATTCCATCTGCAATCAATTGTTGCGCAACTGGATATCCAACGTAAAACTGTCCAGCTCGAGTTGCCATATTCCATGCTAAGCCAGTGGCATTGAACGTGCCATCAGTCATATTACGCCAATTGGAGATATCTCCTTGAACTAACTGAGCAGTTTTGTCCTGGATTGTCATTCGAGAAAGTAGATCCGCGACTCTCGCATCCACACTTGCGCTGGCATCTTTGTAAAGAGGTGTTGTGCCATTTGTGCCATTGAGAACAGCAGCATTAACACTGCTGAGATATGTAGCCAGCGAAAGGATTGAGAGAACCCTCATTTTGAAAACAAATAAAGCTTGAAGTGATTGTAAACAAAATGTTCCATGAATACCAAGTTACCCGGGACCCGAGGTCTTTTTATTGACCCCATTTTGCGGAGGACTGCTTCCTGCATCAATGCAGGTCGTGCCTCTTTCCAATGAGAATTTTCCAATGGAACTGACGTAGAATCCCCAGCTTTTCTTTTAGGATAGAACAGTGAATTCAGATCAAAGCTCATGCAAGGGTTGAATTGAATTTACTTCCCCGCAATTATGCGAGATCCATTCGGTTGGTACACCGCTAGAAACCTGGACATTCGACTGGTGGCTTGTGATTCGTGAGGCTATACTGGAGGAAATCATCAGATCTTGAAAGGGCAGAAATCAGCTAAATATTCACTTGTGGAATAAGTAAATGCAGGGCAGGGACCACACCGGAAAAACATTCGTGCAAAAATTAAAGCTGACCCCCGCACCTTGACAACGGCTATGTAATGCGGGGTGGGTAAACAGCTACCCCTCACCGAACCTGACCTATCGGAATCACCCTAGCGGCTGTGGCGACCAACAAGCTGTCTTTAGGCTAAATTGAATCTTCCTGCAACCGGAGGTGGGGTGATGGGATGTTCTTGATAGCTCCTGATGGCAAGTTGGAAGATTTCAAGTGGGAATATTTTCTATGAAAGGATCAAATAAAACTTGAGGAATTTTCCGAATTTTGTTCGAAGTTTGAGACATTTTGAACAAAAAGAATCGGAAAGAAAAAACTGATCATTTGATCAAAGAGAAGAAAATACAATAAAAATGAAGTTCAGAGATGGGATGTGGTTGCCGGCGGAGGGCAAACGCCTAGAATACGCGGAAGAAGTTTACTCAATTACTGAACGTGAAGATGGCAGAGCACTAAGCTTGTTATGTCCAACAAGAAAAATCCTCGCTCGTTCGGATTCTCTAAATCTGAGTACTCTAACAGTGGTAAGTAATAACCAGTTTCTGCATGATCAATGGCTGATGTCAAATAGGATTTAGAGGCTTCTTTCGATGGAGTGATCTCGATAGAAACCACCCACTTTCTAGGAGCACTTAATCCAGCCCCCCACTTCGAACTTTTTCCAGGAGGAAAACCTGATGATAGGAAAGTCGAAGTCGCAAAAACGAGTAAAACAACCACTCTCACATCAGGATCATTATCTGCGACAATAAAGAGGGGAGAGCATGATTTCGAAATTCGATTTCATGCCTCTGATGGCTCAAAGGAACTCACGTCGTTACTGAACCGAAGTATTGGCTTGGCGTACAGTCCGGCCACCAGCAATCCTATGCAGATCGCAGATATGAGGGATTTCGAACATTACATATTTACTCAGTCTACACTCTCTGTGGGAGAGTCGGTGTTCGGTCTTGGGGAACGATTTGGCGCTTTCAACAAAGTGGGACAATCAGTTCAATTGTGGAACGCTGATGGGGGTACTTCTAGTGATCAGGCGTACAAGAACATACCATTTTGGATGAGCTCTCGAGGGTATGGTGTATTCATCGACACACCAGATAAGGTGGATCTTGAGATTGGAAGCGAGAGGAGCTGCAGAGTCCAAACAAGTGTTGAGGGTCAGAGACTCAAATGGTGAGTGCTCTCAGGCTTCTGCGATTGAGTGAGCCGAAGAACTAATCATGTATCGAAGGTATATCATTTACGGGCCGACACCAAAGGAAGTCCTAAAGAAATACTCTATATTGACAGGAAAGCCCGGTAAAGTGCCAAGTTGGAGTTTTGGTCTCTGGTTGAGCACTAGTTTCACGACAAATTACGACGAAAAAACAGTTAATTCGTTTCTTGAGGGGATGAACGCCCGAGATATTCCAGTCGAAGTATTTCATTTTGACTGCTTTTGGATGAAGGCATTCCACTGGTGTGACTTTGAATTTGACACTGAAATGTTTCCCGATCCCAAGGGACAAATTTCTCGATTAAAAGCATCTGGTAAGTTCACATCCTTCATTTTTTGACCTGTGCTGATGTAAACAGGACTTGTCAAGAAAGTTTGCGTTTGGGTAAATCCATACCTCGGTCAAGCTTCTCCAGTTTTCAAACATGCAGCAGAGAAAGGTTACCTCCTCAAACGTAAGAATGGTGACGTATTCCAATGGGACCTTTGGCAAACCGGTATGGGTATCATCGACTTTACCAATCCGGAAGCCACTGAGTGGTATGTTGGTTGCCTGAAGGGACTCTTCGATAAAGGTATCGACTCGATTAAGACAGATTTTGGTGAACGCATACCTTCGAAGGACGTCCAATGGTTCGATCAATCTCTCGATCCACGGAAAATGCATAACTACTATGCATTCTTGTACAATAAAATCGTTTATGAGGCATTGCAAGACCGATATGGAAAGGATGAAGCCGTGCTCTTTGCACGAACTGCAACCGCTGGCACGCAACGATTCCCATTGCAATGGGGCGGAGATTGCGAATCTACACCAGAGGCAATGGCTGAGTCAGTCAGAGGTGGCTTGTCTTTAGGTCTTGGTGGCTTTTCCTTCTGGTCCGTAGATATTGGTGGTTTCGAAGGATATCCTCCTCCATGGATCTACAAACGATGGGTTGCTTTTGGGCTACTCTGTTCCCACAGCAGACTCCACGGTAGTAATTCATTCCGAGTACCATGGACTGTAGATGACGACGATAAGTCAGAGCAAGGTTGCTCCAAGATACTATCAAAGTGGACAGCGCTTAAAGCCAGGCTTATGCCGTATATTTTCTCGCAGGCTCAAGATTCAGTCGAAAAAGGCATACCCCTCTCGCTTCGAGCCATGTGTCTAGAGTTCCCCGAAGATCCTACGTCATGGTTTCTTGATCGACAATTCATGTTTGGTGACAGTCTTCTTGTAGCACCAATATTTGAAGAGTCTGGAGATGTTGAGTTCTATCTACCAAAAGGTAAATGGACGAATTTCTTCACCAAGGAGGTGAAGAATGGCCCGGGCTGGTTCAAGGAAAACCATGCATTTGACACTCTTCCATTGTATATCCGCGAGAATACAATTTTAGTTTTGGGGAAATCCGATGAAACAAGAACAGTATATGACTACTCCAAAGACGTTGAAGTCTGTTTGTACCACACAACGAAGGATTCGAGTGCCAGATTGGTTGACTCTGACGGAAAAGACGTTGGTGTTTTGACAGTTGATGATGAAGGCCAATTGAAGGACCAGAAATTGTTGACAGGCTCATGGAATGTCACAAAAATTTGATAGGTCTGCTCACCTACGAATATGATATTACTTTCAGCTCGTCTGCGCCCAAATACGTGAGTCTAAATTCATCAACTTCAAGCAGGTAAACTAGCATCGATTCTAAACTGTAACCTGAACTTAAAATTACGAGGTATGAATCAGCGGCCGCACTGCACTTATGGATATACTAGTAATAAGGGCATCTTTTCATGATCGTTCTTTTGAGCAATGTTAGGCTGAAAAGAATACAACATATATCACTTATGACCTAGATGTGTAATGCTGGACTTATATATTCAAGAGAGGGAGAAGGAAGGTGAGTTTGGAAGGAGAGCAAACTCTCCCTCCGAAATAAAAGGCTACATTCGCATAAGCGCAATAAATTGTATCCCAGCTTGGCATTGGTCCAAATTCCTTGTTGGTTGGTGTTAGGTTGGACAAAACACAGCCGACGGGCTCAAAAATAGCAGAAAAAGGGTTTCCCTTCTTCATTTCCTAATTAGCTCGATTATAAATAAGTATGTAACCCTTTCTACCAATAAAAAAGGGTTACATACTTATTTATGTTTCCCTTGAGATCTACGCAATATATTAGATCTCACTCGATTAATTCTAAGACAAGGCCACATTATCATCTCAACGTTTTTGTATAACCGTACCAAAACATTGAAGATACAATTGATGCAAGGATTTTCTGGTAAGCACTATACTACTTCTTGACTATTTCTCCATCCCATCTCGATAAATGCAAGCCACCGATATCTGAATCATTTTTCTTGTCGATATAATAAATGAATGGCTCGCTATTGGTTAATCTTCATCGACTGGTTCTTTATCATTTCTATCGGATATGATGAATATTCCGCGGAGAAAAAGTACAAAAGGAAATGGTTACTGCAACCTCAACCACACCTTCCTTTAGGATCCTAAGTAGCAGTGTTGAAAGTGGTTACTAGGGTAGGGCACTTTTTGATATACGAAGTGAGGGGAAGGGAAGGAATGTAATGAAACGAAAGGGAGTGAACATCTATGAAGGTTCCTTCCCAAACTTTCAAAATTCCCAGTCGTTTTATCCTTACTAGTAGTAAAAACATGGTACTGGGCCCTTTTCAACAAAACCTGGCACTTTTAATATCCATGTGCATGTGTGCATCGGCGCAAAGAGCAACCGGGAGACGCATGCGGAAAAGGGTCTGATTACTTACCTAGAAGTGTGTGTTTTCAAGGGTTGCATTATCTTTGATATATTTGCTTTTACTGATTCGCCGCCGTGCCGTATGCTACCCAAGTGGGTAGTTCTTCTACATATTATCCTAAAGCGTGTCTCGGGAGCAATTTAAATCGCTAAATTGCCTTGTCCATTGTTCATCTTCTGTTTATAGTCAACTCTTAAAAGTTTTTGAGAATCTTTTTCTTCTAGATTCTATCTGAATTCATTTTCCCCTCATCTTTCAATTCTATTTTGTTACTAGTAAATCTTTTCGAACATCATGGATGTGGCCCAGGAAAAAGAACAAGTTCGAACCCATACTAGCAGCGATGAAGAAAAGGCTATCGCTGAGCAAACTGAAATTACTCCACCATTCAACTTGCCCGAAGACCCCGATGCTCACCTCTCACTCGGGGAGCGCAAGGCCATTGTAAGTTTCATCATTGTTGCCAGTGTCCTGTTTTAATCATGGCTAACATGGCAATAGGACAAGAGACTTGTCCGGAAGCTGGATTTTTATCTGATACCTTGGGTATGCATTTCTATCTCCATTTACTATACAGCCTTTGTTAATCTGTGTCTCGACAGCTGTCCTTCCTTTATCTACTCGCCTTCCTCGATAGAACCAACATTGGAAATGCAAAGATCGATAATTTGCAGAAGGACTTGCACAAGATGTCCACTGGTCGATACAATGCTGCTCTGACCATATTCTTCATCTCCTACTCTATCTTCGAGCCCTTGACAAACATCCTGTTGAAACGCCTCAAGCCATCCATCTTCATCCCAATCATCATGTATGTTTATCTGCCTACAGCCTTTATTTGTAACTAATCTAATGGCTCTTAGGACTGTTTGGGGTCTTTGTATGCTTTCAATGGGGTATGTGAAGAACTGGTCTGGGTTGATGGCCGCAAGATGGTGGCTGGGGGTTGCCGAAGCTGGATTGTACCCTGGCATCAATTACTTTCTCTCATGTTGGTACAAGCGTGATGAATTTGGTGTTCGTGCTGTAAGTTTGTATCAATCTCTCAGATCTTCACCCGACTAACTCTCCAGGCTATATTTTTCTCTGCCGCAGCTTTCTCTGGTTCATTCGGTGGTCTCCTTGCTGCTGCGATCACAAATCTAGACGGGTTAGGAGGGAGACCTGGCTGGGCATGGATATTCATCATCGAAGGTGTCATCACAGTTGGTTTCGGCCTTCTGTCATTCTTCTTCGTTCACGACTTTCCTGATACTGCAACGTTCCTCTCGGAGCAAGATCGCGCCCGCGTCATTCGCAGATTGAAGGAAGACAAACAATCCAGCGCCGAACACGAGGAATTCAAAATGGAATACCTATGGGCCGCTCTCAAGGACTACAAGATGTGGTTGGGAATGGTCGTATATATGGGTGCTGATATGCCTCTCTACGCCTTCTCATTATTCCTACCTACCATCGTGGCCGAGATGGGCTACAAAACAATCCATGCTCAGTTGCTTTCAGTCCCGCCTTACGCATGCGCAGCGGTTCTTACCATTGCTATTGGGCTTCTCGCAGATCGCACAAAACAGCGCGGATTATGCAATATGGGTGTTTCACTACTCGGCGTGGTCGGGTTTGGCATGCTACTTGGATCGCAAAGCCCTCACGTAAAATATGCAGGAACATTTTTAGGTGCTCTGGGAATTTACCCGTGTATTGCCAATACAATTACATGGGTGAGCAACAACACCGAGGGGGTTTATAAGCGTGGTATCGTTCTTGGATTCGTCATTGGATGGGGTAATCTGAATGGTGTTGTGAGCAGCAACATCTACTTCAAAGCACCAAAATTCACTGTTGGCCACGCAGTTGTCATGGCTTACATGATCGTTTTTTTGTTTGGCGGCAGTGTTGCAATGCATCTATTGTTGCGCCGTGAGAATGCAGCAAGATTGGCAGGAAAGAGAGACCATTTGGTTCAAGGACTCGATAAAGAAGAAATTGAGAAGTTGGGTGACAATAGGCCCGACTTTTTGTACACCATCTAGGCCTGTTGCTGTGTAGGAAAGGGATACGAAAGGAGACAGGCCCGTTTGTTATTGGTTCGCAAAAAGATCTTTCTCTGCTGTCGCATACTGCACGATTTATTGTATTGTCCTCAAAGCTATCTAATTGGCTTCTAAGACATCTACCTCTATGGGGTTTCCCTGCACATTAATTTAATATATAGTTTCCTTATATCAACGGTTGAAAGCACGGCGCAGCGCAGACCGAGCTGGATTTTCCATATGAAACTGAGTAAGAAAGATAGACCTCCTCACTGGTAGTAAATCGCACGCAGTAAGAAGGTTTTCCTTCCCTACTGCCCCAGATCATCCAACGAGATGTAAGCATTAGCATCCCGTTTAACTTACTGTATCTTACATATGGATGAATAGATAGATCCAACAAGCCGGCATGTCGCACCATTCTTTTAGCCAATTAGCGTTTCTTAGTCGTGTCTTTTTGAGGATGATCTCCTTTTTTGCCTCCCCGGCAAATAAGTTCAAACGGTCGTAGTTAAAATAGGCAACATGTCCTTGACAAGGCAAGGCACTCCGAGCTGGGTATGGTGTAGTAATCTGGTAGAATTGGTCTAGAAATAGGCTAAATATGTATTCGCGATTAAGTACCAAGCCTAGGCATGCATGAATGTGGCTAGACGAATGGCGGCTAATACTGTACTTTGGTAAAAGCACATTACATTTGTACGAGTAAGTACAGCAGGACGTTAAGACTAGACAGCCGAGATATTTTGGCGTTAGATTAGATATGAATGATACGTGTGGTGTGATCGGTCGCCAAATGTGGATTAGTATGGCTAATATCATTGTTCTAGTAGCTTAGAAGTAGATTAACAAAGCTTGAAATTGAAATTGGGTGGCGTTTTGATCAATTGGGGGACGGTGGTATCACCCCAGATTACGGGTACCCTTGTTTAGTTGTTGGGGATGGGTAAGTACATGCTGGTGATGGGTGATGGGTGACACTGGCATGGCATGGCAAGAAGTCTTTTGGTTGATTGATTTGATTTGATTTTGGATTCTGATTTTGATTGTTTTTTGATTAAATTACGAAATTTTGCTCTTTGGGTGGAAAGGCTTACGAAGCAACCTTACCTACTAGGTAGGTAGTAGGTATTGCTGGTGTTGTAAACTTCTAACTTCTATTCGTGAATCTGGTTCACTTCAATTCACT
>JWJB01010292.1:0-18232 GCA_000812895.1 Rutstroemia sydowiana
TCCACGTTTCGTCCCATTTATCCCCATACTTTCCTGATCAAGCTATTTTATTCTTGATTTCTCCCAAGACATCTTTTTATAGGAAATTACTATCTCGTCGATGTTCATGAAGACGCCATTCGCCAGAGCTCTTGATCTGTACGGGATGAACGTGGCTGATTAAATCAGAAGATTAACCAAGAATGACGCTATCAGTGCCAGATTTCATGTCACGATGACTGTGTCTACCCTCAAACTACAAGTTTTTGTAACTGAAGGGACAACAACAGGTTACGAACCGACAGCGATACCCGAACCACTGGTAAATCTATAGGATTGAAACTGCTTTTACCCATTAATACCAAAGAACAAGCCATGATGGGAAACGCTAAACTAGGAAGAACTTTATCATAAAAGGAGTGATATCCCATGGTATCAGAGTCTCTACTCTACCCTCTGTACACCGATCCCGCTACTCTAAAAGACTACCCTGAAATTTGGACAGTTCAGGGCCCTTCAGTGTATAGCACAATTTTCAGATATGCAACAAAACTTCAAAAGTATTCACCATGCCTTGTTTTGCGGGACATTAAATAACGGATCTCATTCTTTATTGTAACTGAATTCAGACTTTACTCTCTTTGGCCTCGTGCAATTCGGGAACTAGCGTCTCATTGAACCCAGGCCTCGTATCGTATTGGACAAATAGCTTTACTGACCTACCTTGAAGCGCTAAGATCATATCTTGGATCCTTCCTTAGCCAACGGCATGGCTCTTACTCGCAAGGTTACAGAGAACAATTCAATGGCACACCTGTTGCCTTTTGAATATGAGCGCGATGAAGGCGAGATAAATACCCCACCAAAAATGTTGCAAGAATACACCTCATCGAGGACATCAAAGATCATTATGCGGTCTGTAGACTATGCTTTCTTGAGCGCCTTCGGATCTTCTTCACATAATTTTCATTGTTTTCACTGCACTGCAGACACATTAGGGATTTGAATGCTGCGCAAGACTTGTGGTATAATGTATTTCTACTGCACATGCACATGCATGCTACTGTAGATGGCGCGGGAGGTATCATGGCCGAAGAAGATATTGTGCCAGGCAGACTGTTTTTAGGTTGGAGTTTGAGGAATTTGGAGGCGGGGGGAACTAGTCGTCTTCTCCGTATAAATTATTCGTGGCATAAAGGCTGATAGTCCTAAATCAAGTGAGCGGGCCATGCCGCAAGCCCACAACCATCGTGAGCCAAAGTGGAAGTGATTCTTTTATTATATGTAATTAATTAATTAAGTAATTAATTAATTCTGGCATTTGGTTAGCAAGCTTTTCTATCCACTGTTGCATCCCTGGGAGATATCGTCAGCCTTTTTATCCGAGAAAGATAACATACTGTAGCTATTCTTCGCCCTCGCAAATGGACATAATGTTATTCTACCACTATACCTCTGATATTCGCACAGATACAGTGGCCACATTTGGCGCCCAAGCAGGTCGCACATGCCCATCCGATGGATAAGCAAAGAAGCTTGCGCGGAGCTAAAATATAGGGTCGTGAGTTTAGTGGTGATCACGGTGGCAGGTGATTTTGTCGTATCAGCGTGTAGAGGAGGAAGAGGACGAAGAGCTAATGGTAGATCGCGAAATCAGTAATTCAGCTTTTGTGTTACTACTCGAATTCCAATCATTAATAGCTTTTCCCTGGGAAGCGCCTTCGGTTATACAAAGAATGATACATTGCGTTCACATACCCAATATCACCATGTCCAATCAAGCCGCTTTTTTGCGAGCTCTAGAACATATTACAGCGTCTCTCGTTGGTGTGTTTATTTCTCAAACCGGAGCCCGCTGAATTCGCAGTTCAACTAGATGTCTTTATGGTATCTAGTGGAATGGACGAGTGACGATGTTTAGATGCTGAATCTCGTGGTCGGGAATGGGACTTGGCGGATGAGGCTGAGGAGTGTGAGGACTCATAAGTAACTAAAGATCTAGTCATTCAAATTAGAAGAGCAGTTTGGGTTTGGGGATTGAATGCTTGAAGGAACATTTAGCAGCAACCAAAACTATGACCTATCTGTATCAAGTTATAGTATCTCGTTTTTAAGTTGATTGATTATTAACCAGAGCATTTAGAGGTAGTCCATTAATGAGATATTCCTACTTTGATTATCTTGGATGTAGTACAAGAGTTCAAACTTCAAAGTCACACGACACACGACTTTGAAATCCAAGCTAAAAGTATTGAAAATATTCCTAATATCACAACTCATAAGTTGAATAATTCTTCTTTCTCTACCATCACAAATCCTGTCTTTCCCCATAGATAATATTGTAGTAACAATTTACTGGGATATGTCAGGTAGCATTGTCGATTTGAAATTGTCTATTTGCCCAGCGGCAATCACAGTAGTTCTACTGTTCTATTGTTCCTGCCTCATTTCAGATTCGTTTGAAACTGCCATTCGGGTACACAGATAGTACCTAATTGTAGCTCGATTCTCGCTCTTTCCATTTTCGAAAAGTATATTATCTTCCTACTTGTCAATATACTTGATATTACTTATGATCCTAGTTATTGATTCCTTTATTCATTTCGAAGGATAGTCAATTGCTTCCAAAATTCATTAGATATTCCAAGTAACTGACGTCCACCTTAATGTCCGATCTTTTGATGCAATAGTTTCATCTGTCTCGGTATCGCCACATAGTTAACACATTGAATTGCAATTTTCCTGGCATTGTGATATTTTGTAACATCTATTTATCTTACTTACTATGTTCTAATTGTGGTATGGTACTCATAAGTATAGGCCTTTACTGTTTTACGTGTCTAGGTATATAAATATAGCATATCAAGCAACGGCAGGAGTTTATAATGCTGTGGCGTCCTGTCAGTTGGAATAACAGATCTGGCCTTAAGATGAATACTTGATTTTGCATGGTCTATTGTGATTTCTGGAGGTAAACTTTGCAACCTCCATGCTAATTATGTTCTTTGGAGTACAATGTAGGTTTTTGTAATCGATCAACAATCTATCCCTCGAACTTCAAGCTTACTTCCATTGCTCTAAGATATCAGAATATGAGAATGGTATCCTCTGGCCTACAACTATTGACATACTCTAGTCCATATACCTGATGGACAAGGGAAAGAAGTACCTACCTAGGTAGGTAGGCAATACATTGTAAATAGCCAACTATATACTCAATTATTTCTGGTTCATATCCAATGTAAAAATGGTGCTTTCATGAGCTGTCACGAGCCTTGAGTTCAAATATTGAAGTATATTTTAACCCTTCTCATGTTCACATGCCTGTACACCCAAACGAGCACAATTCAAACTTTCCACATTTCGCTCCTTCCTCCCATATCAACGAAACATAGATATTTTAACCTTTCTGTCCTATTCTACTGCGTCATATATTGACAAATGGGATACGGCATGTGAAGGTACTAAAGGTATACGTACACTGAGTCCCCATCATCTGTCCTCTCTTCTTTCCTCTCTTCTTTCCCATTCATCGCCATACACACAAAATTACACACGAGAGAAAGAACAAACAAACAACAACAATCATGAACTCGCTCAATAAAGCAAACCGCTCTCGCCACACACGTAAAACTACACAGAAGAGAAAGAACAAACGAACCACAAAAATCATGAAATCTTTGAATACAGTAAACTTTTCTCCAACTACAACAACGCAGACATCTCTAACAACAACACAGAAATGTTTAACTACAACAACGCAGAAACCTCTAACTACACCACAGACATCATTGGATCGCAAATTAGCTTCTCGAATGAATACAGCTAACTGGAACAACTATGACGAGGAGAGTATCGTCGATGGGAAAAAGGCACGTAGCCTCAGTGATAAGTGGTCTTTATTCTTGGTCTTCGTTTTTGTTATCTTGCTTCTCGCTTTCTGCTTCATACTTTTGGTCTGGGACCATAGAAGTATGCGCGATTTTTTGATATTTTCTTACAACAATGGTGATGCACTCGATTGCGGTACTGGGCCTCTTACTGTAATGGAAACGCGTATGCCACCAGGCACCCTGCACAACGAATACATCTTCCTTATTCCTCATCTCTGTTTTTCTTTCTTTCTCACAGCAATCTATATTGCACTCTGGATGGCCCTTGGACGCTCATTCGCCATGTGGTCTGCTATTATTGGTAGTTGGACGGGGGGAGTCTCTGCTGGATTACTATACTGGTACAACTGTTGGCAAGCCGCTATGATCGCGTCATTCTTCTGTATCATGTCAATCATCTGCAGCTCCAGCTGGCGCAGCACCTTTCCATTGAGTGGTTCTATAATATACTCCGTACGACAGGTTATCTTTGCTTATCCGAGCACAATATTCATATCCATGGCATCCGGAACGGTCGCGTTATTACTCTATACGGCATTTGCTTACCTCCTAATGTCGATCCGCGAGTTCTGGATTACACTCTTTCCAGCTTGCAGCTCAGCCCGCGATAAATGGTTCGGCACGCTCACAGGGCTCACCTTTATTAGCTCCATATTCGTCTATTGGATTGCGCAATTCACCCTCGTCTATTTCCAAGCCTGCGTCAGCAGATGCACAAGTGCCTGGTTCGTACGCAAGCGAGACGGCGCGGACAAACTAGTCCTGCGACGCTCACTTTGGTACTTGCTCCGGTTTTCTTTGGGAAGTTTGGCTAGAGGTTCGCGTTTGCTATCACTTTCGTGGATCCTAAGAGATCTGGGTATCGCGGCCTTGCAAATACAATACGGCGGTGCTTCGAGCATGTTGCAAAATTCCGCAAGTGGGCTTCTATTCATGGTACTATATTATTTGCAGCTGAATATGGAGACGGTACAGCAGGTGTACAATGATTGCTCGTATGCGTTGTTAGAAATGGATGAAACTGACTATCGTGGGGGATTGGATATCGCAATTGAGCTCATGGCGAGGAAGGGACTCCAGTGGATTCCGAACGAGTTAGTAATTTTCAAGGTCTTCGAGTACATACCCTATTCAATCGGCGGAATTTGTGCGGTGACGATGTATTTGACAGCGAGTTTCATGCCGGGACCGATAAAGGCGACGAACGATCTTTTGGCGGCGGATATTATGACAGCATTGGCTTTTTTGGGCGGTGTTCAGGTTGCGAGAGGGGTCATGGCACCATTCAAAGGAATGGTGATTGCATTGTGGATTTTGATGGCGAGGGAGCCTGAGGTCTTCATGAAGGATCATGAGGACATGTGGAATGCCTTGTTGAAGATGAAACCTGATGTCGCGAAGGGGTTGAAGAAGGCTATGAAGGGGTTGGAGGATGATTAGGAGATTGGGGTGACCTGGATGCTGGAGTTAGTACATTGATTGCATGGTGCATATGACGAGAAGGATCGGGATGGGTTGAGATTTGGAAAGTATGGGATGGGTTGAGATTTGGAAATTATCGGATGGGTTGAGATTTGGAGGGAAGGATGGAGATGGAAGACGATGAGAAGGACGGAGATGGGAGATGATGAGAAGGACGGAGATGGAAGATGATGAGAAGGACGGAGATGGGAGATGATGAGAAGGACGGAGATAGGAGATGACGAGAAGGATGGAAATTGGGGATGATGGTCTGGGTTTTGTAATTGACAGGGGTCTGGCTGTTTTTTTCTAAATCCGACACATTGAGAAGAACTGAGAAACACAGAATCAGGGAATCAAAACATACTTTACAACACACTGCAATTGATACATTCCTCAGTGACCTTTTGAAATAGTTGACATTTTTTTCATACACACAGCAAATTGAAGCAAATCATAGATCACAGAACGGACAAAACACAGAGTGATATTTATTCTACTTTACATAACGAAACAGTAAATCCATGCATAAATACTTTTGGAGCTGGAGACTGGCCACATTTGGAGTCATCTATGACCTATGTTTCACGTCGATCGCTGCCACCTCGTTCTGGCTTTAATGTTCACTATTGGGCCCACGATGGGCGCCATATAGGTTATCTCGTCGACGATAAGCAGCAGCAAGGTCGGACCCTGATCTAACCACACGAAAATCTCCAAGGAGAATACCAACCAAATTAAGCTCGCAAGGAGACTAGCAGCAGCCAGTAACCCCGCTGCGAACATAAAGATTGCTGGGTATTCCTGCTGAAGAATCTGAGTATTTTATTACGGAACAAGTAATCTGCTTGCTGTTGATCTTTGAATGATTTTGTTCTGGGTCAATCGCGCTGGCTGACTTTTGATAGGCACCTGTGAAGTGAGGTGTTAGCTTTTGGATGGTTGGTTGGAGAGGGGAGGGGAGGGGGCTTGTGGTGACGGTGGTGACGGTGGTGGTATGGCGGCGGATTGAGGAGTTGGCAAGATGACTTACTGTGGTAGCTTTTATGCTGGATGAGACCCATCAGGGTAAGTAGCATCGGCATCTGTAATGTTTATACTGTTTGTGGTGTTTGTGCAGTAGTCGTGGTCGGTTCTCCAGTTGCTAGATGATATGATAGATGATTGGTGAAGACAGTTGGTAAAGCTCTCTCTGTAATATATTTGTTTGTTGCTTAGATGACTAGAACCTAGTAGATAAGCTTGAACCTTGGGCTCGAAAGCTAGGTGTTTGAGATACGTTAGTGGAAGGCACAATGGATAATGGGAAGAGGGGTTTTCTTGAGAAGTGAAGTGCTTGAGCATGGAAGTTTGCTTAAATTTGCTGAAGTGGCGGAATAACTAGATCATAAATTAGTAGTAAGAAAGTACATTGGTAATTGATAGGTTCTGCTTGGGATTTATCAAATCGCGGAGAAAATATGGAAATAAGGGCGGTAATGTGAGGAGCAAGGGTAAGGTAGTAATTGGTAGAAAGAAGGAAAACGGTAGTTGGGAGGAACGAAATCGAGAGCAGAATAGTCCAAAATGTGAGAAAGATGGGTAAACAGGTTGCCGCCAATGATCTTGGTCAAAAGCCCTTGTTAGGGACTACTGAATTGATTAGCAAAGTACACCATTCACAGCAGTAGAGAATAGAGCACATATCTGTGGTAGAGAAGTGAGAATAATGATGAGCAAAAGTGGCGCTCAAGTCCCAGTGACGAGTAGAGTAATGTAAATGCCCTAGGGCGAAAAGAAATCAGAAGTTTGGGATCTACGAAGGAGCCCAGTTTCAGTTCAAATTGAAAGAAGGAGGACTAGCATCTAGACAGAATATGAGGAAAAAACTTGAAGGATCATGAATTTATTGGAAAGTAACGGAAGACCTATGGCACGGAGGATAATGAAGAGTAATCCAAATAATTGGGAGTAGTAGAAGGTATGTTTGAAAGCAAATGCGAGCAATTGAAAGCTTCCAAAGAGTTGATTGTAGCAGAAATAATGGGCACAGTTTGTAGAACCTAAGAAGAGATCATGAAGGAGTAAATGGGAAGTCGTTGTAGAAAATCTCTTGATTTCACGGGCAGCTTATTTTGCAGTCATGGAAACTTGCCAATTTCTTTGAGAGCAAAATTTTGATTACTGCTTTTTATTTGGATCTTCGGCACTTTTCTAAAAGGTTCGACCTGTTTGGTAATTATCTTGATATGCAGATGCAGGCTGCTTTTGATATTTTTGTGGAAATCAACACCACCTGGAGAGGTAGCCTGGCCATTTGAGTAGAGCTAATACTAGATTTAGCTTAAAACAGTCGAAGAAGAAGGTTGTTGGGGTACGAGTGAGTGCCAGAACAGATATAAGGGGCTGGATTGTACTGTTTACACCAGGTAAATTGTTAATTCTTGGAGTCTGAAGATAATAAATGTCCACATATTTGAATTTGAGGCTCATTTAGAAAGTTTGGGATGGAAGACACGTTTTATAACATATACAAACAAAAAGAATGAAATGCAATAGTCAAAGGGCCCCAGTTCAGGTCAAGACAATCTATGTCCGGAGCATTCACTCCATATCGATGGACCCCTGCAGCCTCTGCCGCCGCTCTAATGCCTTGAAACCATTTTGATCAGGAGATGTCAATAATACCGCTCTAATTATTGTCACAAGGGTACTAGCCATAGATTAATTCTTATTGGTGAATGACCCAAGAAAAAATACAGATTCTTATCTTTCAAATTTTAATTTTAAAATTTTCAAAAGCAAACAGCTCCGACATTCGGCCCTTCAGAACTTTCCAAAGGAGCCAGCTCGGTCCTCTATATGATGAATTAGTTGAATTTATAAGTTATTGTTGGGACCCAGCCACACACATACTGCCTGGGCTTGTCTAATCTCCGGTATAGGGGGTCGCATAGCCTCGACTTTTAGAATTGAGTCATAACAATGGCAAGAAATAGAGGAAAACTCAGTTTCCCGCATCTGCATGTATTTTAGCGTAGAAGAAATTAAAAACGAAATAAAGAAACAGAAATTCCCATAGTTGATTAATTGATCTTTTAACAAATCTGAAATCTAGATCGTTCAAGATGCCAAAAAATTCAAAGCTTCGTGAGTATAGAAAGGTACTGATACTCTTTATTTTGTCAGATTAATCTTACTTGAGATTTGATAACTTGATCAAGTAACTGTTAAATTCGCGTTGGGTGATTATTTAACTGCCGTGATGGCTTTTGTTGTGTTTTTGCTAATCAATTTGCTGAACAGAACTTGTCAGAACACTACGAAAACAACAGCAAAGCCACTGGCGAAAAGTTTGTTATATGCCCCAAGAACCCTAAGCAGATGTTAATGGCATTCATATGTAAGTCAATTCTATATAACTTGTGATATGTTATAAGTTTAGACCTTTCGCTAATCGAAGTTTTGATAGACAGCGTCTCTATGCCTCCAGTCACCAGAACTACACTTCCTGTCCGAAGCAGCAGCCTTAATCCTCAAGCCAGATGGCTATTTAGCCGGAACAAAGTGGAAGAGGGGGCAGAGGTTCAAACCCTACCCTCCTCGCTGGTGCTTCCAGGGCGTATCTACGTCTCTTACCCCACCACACTCTCAGTGACTGTCCCGTTCACTGCGCTTCAATTCCTGGCATACGAATCACTCTCAACTGTCATGAATCCTACCAAGAAATACGATCCATGGACTGGCTCTTAGAGTCAGCAAATGGTATCTACTTCTTGCTGGCTCTAGTTGGAGGATGCCACTCTCTCATAATTGAGGCTCTTGGGAGGGAGCGCTCTCTCACTGCCTCGTCTGGTCACATTCGCGGTATGAATTGCGAGAAAGTGGACGTCCCAAGGCCCAGCCAACCAGAGCCGTATAGCTGACCAGGAGCATCATGCCAAAAACAACCACGTTGTCGTCTTTCATGTAGAAAGGTCGGAAGGGAGAAAGTTATTAAGCCTCCCACCTCAACATACTCAAGCCCATCGCCGTCTAGTCTGTGAACGTCATAATGGCCGCAACACAACAAACGCGCGCTCCATATCCCCCAATTTACCAGGCTCCTCAGTCGAACTCTCCCGCATCAGTTGCGTCGCCTGTACACGAATACGGAATGTGAAAGCCTGCGTCATCGTTGCAACAAAACGCGCAAATGTATTACCCAGGGCCACCGCAACAACAATACCCACAGAGGCCATCGTGTTCGATACCACGACAAATGAATCTGACCATAACGAAAACAACAATAACAACGCATCGATTGCAAAAGTGGTAGAGAAGACTCGTTTTACGAGTACCTCGCAGCTTTGATATGCCATTCAGAGTCGTCAACAAAACCGATGTGCTGCTTCGAATCCCGCGTGCACACTAAGTCAAATCTGCACAGCTTGCCCCCAAAGAAAGCGGATAGCATTACCTTCGATGGAAGAATGCTTTTGCATTTCTGCTTCCGCCTTCCGGCACCATCTGAACCGGAATGCCCCGATAGATCCATCCATGCCAAGACCCGATGAAAATTTTTCTTTCCATGGTACATCGGGCCTTTCCCTGGGGCCCATATAAGGGTATCTCACCAGCAGTCAATAGTTGGAGAAATAGTAACCAGAACCAGGACCCGCGATTGAGGAGTGGTGTCGCTGTGCGTGCGGACGGAGAATGGCGAAGATCAATAATCGTAATGCGGTTCAAGCGGCACGAATATTGAGTTCGGAATTACAAATGACTGAATCGACACCTTTCCGCGCGTTACAACGGGTTGATATTACCCGCCACCTCGGAATTAGAGGTACCAAATTGCTAAGCCTCCCCCGAACCAGGTTGTCTTACCTCCGTAACACACCTAGAGGGCCCAATATGAACGGTCCTAGTCCAGCGGGGATATGGCACCGTCTTCTAACATTGCCGTTGCCGCGGGGGAAATACTCAACTTTTCTCTGTTCTACGAAATATTACTCAGTCGATGGACGTCACTGTTTCGGCTGATATATCTTCCTGCATTGCTTCAAGTTTGCAGAGACTCCCGCGAAGTTGTATTGGGTAGTATGAGACGGAACTCGATCAACCTTTGCCTTACCAGCACTTTGGGTGGGTAAATACAAGACGGAACTTGACGAACTTCTATCTACCCTTACTTCGGGAAGGATGGGGCATGAAAAGTAATTCGGACGATTTGAGGGTGAAGACTTTATGGGCTCCATGCCTCAAATGAACGGACCTAGTCCAACGAGGACATCTAATAACCCCATTGAGACTACTCGCCGTATTGACGATCCAGTCACCCGCGGTATCCATTACGCCACAGAGATCCAGGGTATCTGACAGGAAGCTGCTGCGGAGGATCATATCGATGGGTGGCACCGTCTTCTAACATTGTCTGTGCCCCTGCGCTTCGGGGAGCATGGGCAAGATCTCTTCTTGCGGATAGAACAAGACATGAGATGGACTTGCGAAACTTCAAAACCCCGATGAGATACGGAAATAGTACAAATTTCTTCAACATTACCCTCAATGGGGATTGGACCTTCGGGGATGTCTGTTGTGGCGGTGTTGGATTAGAATTTGTTGGGGTACGGAATTGTAGAATTACAGATAGATAAAAAGGAGTTATTGCTATCCTTTTACAACACTTCATTGACTGCCATTGCTATGATAGAACTTGTTACTGTGATATGGATGTTTGTAGTCCAAGTTTTGTGTAAAAAGCAATATGTCGACAGGAATAATGCTAATGTAGCAAGAAAAGATAAGAGATGACAAAAATCTGGAAGCAGTAAGGAATGATAACAGTTGACGATAGTAAATAATTGAGACTTTTAATTATAGTTATGAGTACTATTGAATACCCCCTGGAGGATATTATTGAAACTTCTACAAGCAATCCATTTGATTTTACAGAAGTGAAAATCCGATACTAGTTCTTACGTATTGAACAGGTATTATGAGCAATGAGATATGGTAGATATCATGGATAGTGGATGCTGTAGGGGCTGAAGTTTATGGAGCGATGAAAGAGGTTTAAATACTAATCTATTTACGAGAGCCTTGTTTATCTGAATTTGCAGTGAATTTGTTTTGGTAAATCTATATATATATTGACTGTACTTGGTTTCCACTACTTACATGTATGTACAATTGACTTGGCGGAAAAAAAGCACACGAAAAGAACCCTATATTGCCAGCTATTACCTACTGATAGCAAGTTGAACTGTTCCTAGAATCAAATTGAGTGGCTAAGGAAGAGGACTTCATTCCCTCGCGACATGCCAACAGAAGAAACAAAAGAGAAAGATTATAATTGTGTAGGAAATTCGTAGAGTGTGCACATACAATGAAATGTTTGACCCTAGGAATGCTTTTTTGAATGGAAATGAGAATGAGCTACTGAAAGTCTGACACTTAGTCTTTGTAGTGTATATTTTACACTTGTTGCCCCAACCTCATCTTATCATACCACCTTTCACTTACAAGGCAAGTTCATCCTCACTATCAGGCACACTTCCGTCCCTATACCCACCGTTGTTTATCTCCGTCAGCCTCTCCCCATCGCCAGCTACTCCATCATCAACTACTCCATCGTCATCAGCTAAACCATCAGCTACAACATCAGTTGCACCATCGGTAATACCTTCAGCTACACCTTCCTCATCCTCTCCTGTATCCTCCTCTTCTATACCCTCGACTTCTACTGGGGGTGCGATAAGAATGTCCTCGCTACCCTGCCACTGTGGCGGCATCTCCAGCATATGTTGCTCATCTTCTTCTGCCCATCCATAGTCGTCTTCTGCATCGCTGTCTGGTATCTCTTCCGCGTGTGGTCTTTTGCGCTTTTGTGGTAAAGAGGCAACCGGTTGAGGAGGGCGTGGAAGTATAGGCGTTGGGGTTTGCGTTATAGATTCACATGTTGGTGGTGTTGGAGGGTATACCGCGGATAGACCGACCTATTAGTTAGTCGTTTATTAGTATTCACATTTTATATGACGTGTAAGTCATTGTCCCATAATGGAAACACAACTAAAACTCACATCTCTAATAACAAAGCCAGCATATTTCCCACTGCCCATATGGATCATCCTTCCCTCCGCCTTAATAACTTGAGCAAATCTCACGCCTAGCACTTTCTCCCCAGCATCACCATCCCAGCCCCAATCTCTGAACAGCGCAACCCGACACCAAATTCCCTGTTCCCACACAGGACCCGAGATAGCAGGCACAAGAGCGGCTCCGAGCCCTGAGCGCATTTTTGTTATGCATTGAGTGAAAATCACAATGGCTATGTTGCGCGTTTCGGCCAGTTTATGAAGAGAGGAAAGGAGAGATTGTAAAATTGGGAATTTACGGGATTGGGGGACGGGTGCTGGTTGTTGTGTGTTAGACTTTATAGTGGTATGGGGAAGTATAGAAGAAAAGACTCACTGCCAGGCTTCTTGTATGCAGATATGGCATCGACATTTCGAGGAAATGCACTTTCGATCAAAGTAGAGAAAGAATCGATTACTATTAAACCCGTGTTTGCAGGAGGAAAGCTTCCATCTGTAAAAGCGAGTAACCCCAGCAGATGTGCAAGTGTAGGTGTCATGAAATGGTGGAAATTCTTCAAAAGTTCATAATGATTGGGTAAATCTGGGGTGAGAAATGTATTCAGGATTTGAGCAAATCTAGAACCTGGTAAGGGATGTGATCCATCTGGAGCCGATTAGTATAAGGGCGAACGGGCATTAAAATAATTGGAGATGTAGGAGCTTGGAAAAGAGAGAGTAGCATTGACATAAGCCATTGGAAGTACGTTGTATAAACTCTCAAATTGGATTTATATACAACACGAAGGAAAGTGAAGATGCAATTTCAATCAAAGACTTACCTACCCATATAGCATTTTCACCAGTCTGTAATACTTTGGCCATCAAATGCATACTATGTACAATTAGTACATTTCCAAAGTTGTCTTTCAATCCTTCTCCTTACCCAAGTGCAGTTTTCCCAACTCCTGGTGGACCATAAAATTCGGTAACTTTTCCTCTCGTAATACCACCATGAATTCGATCCTCACTTGTGGATGTAAATACTGCATCTTTATTTTGTAAAACAGAATCTAAATTTTGTAAACCTGTTGATATCCATCTCGTTGAAGTAGATTCTAGATTTTTTAAAGCTTCAGCAGCAGAAAGGGTTGGCATACGATCTAGAATTCAATTAGCTTCATTGATTAATGGGTAATTAATAATTAGAATTAGATGAGAAGGTATTCACGTGGAGAATTAGATGAAAAGTTTGAGACGCCAGAGCCATGTATAGATTGATGATCCATTATTGAAATCCTGAAGGATGAAAAAGATAATGTGATTGATGAATGAAGTTTAAATCTCGGAATCCCGTGAGGTAGCATTATGTACAATACCATACCGCCATAGAGTGGAAATTGTGGAGATTTATTTTATTCTTATTCTTGGTATCACGTGATTATATCTAAATTTAGAGAATAATCTATCCATCCACACCGGGAGACGCTCATCCATGAGGAAGGAAAACAATGATCGAGGTACTAGTAACTTTAGCAACTCAATATGAGATGGGATGAAATACTGTAAGGTTAATTAATGAATCGATGAAGATTTCCCGATTTCCCGATTTCCCAGAATTCACTCACAGTTTCTCCACATTCTTTATATTATCAGAATATCAAATCTTTAATTCAACATCCTCTCAAGTAAAATCTTGATTTATTTAATTAAGTACGCTCGGGGTACATAGACATTATTGATTTACCATGACGATGTTGATAAGAAGAGGATAATAATGTCTCAATTCTGCCTCATCAAGTTCGTACTTGAATACCGTACAGTACTCGTAGGAACAAAAGTCTGATAATAGATTCAGTAAAAAGATTTTCCTAGGGTTCACATCCATCTTTATCACACATCGCCACCAAACGAATGTAACCCTTCACCATAAAAATGTAAGGGAAAATATAAGAAATAGCCCAAAAGACATAGCAATTGTTCCATCCTTCCATCTCAGCCACCAAAAACGGTGCCAAGGTTACGGTAATAAATTAGCATAAATCATTATTTCCCTTTGCATGAAATGATGAAACGAGGATATATGGTTGTAATGAATGGATGAATGGATGGATGGATGGCGAGAAGGAATTCAATTATTATATCATGTACGTGAAATAAGCATGAAGTTAGTCGGCGCGAACAGATATGTAATATTATTCAAGTAGGATTTTGGAGGCTATGTGAAATGAAGGATTTGATTCTTTTTTTGAAACTGAATGATTTAAGATTGAATCTTCGTATTGATCTTACAAAAGAATAAATTTATCAATGTCCTCGAAACGATTTGATACTTTGATACTTTTTGTACTTTTTTCTTACCTTTTTCCAACCTTCTTTACAACAATATAATACTCGTACCGGTACCTTTGTACATAGAGTATTTCCAATTGTTTCGTTTCATACTTTCCCCCTCCTTTTCTATCAAGTGGTCTTCATTCATTTGACCTCTCATCCCCTATTCTTTCCTTCCTCTTTTTACCTTCTTCTACTCGTACAAGAAATACTTCGACTATAAAGGATAATCATCTCATCCCATCTTATCCCCATTGTTTTTGCCACAAATTTGAGATCATCCAAAATATATCCACCAAACGAATCCTAGATTTAGGATCAGCGCTACCCCGGTATTAAAACAAATTTTCATCTTAACATTTTGATTGGATCACCATTCAAAATTCCTTCCTCACTTGAAACAACAGATCCTTGTTTGTACCTGAGTTCCTGTACTAATTGGACCCAATTTAGAAAGATCAGACCAACAACCCCTCTACGACCCCACTGGAAAAACCTAGATTAGCCAAAAGAAAAAAGCCATACCTACGGATTGACTCGAAGTGGTACCTGATTATCTCGATAAGGTTCTTCAAGAAGAAGATCAAAAATATTTCATCATCACATACCCATACATACATTCATTCTTTTTCAACTCACATATAAGAGGAAAAAAAAAACAAAAAAAAACATTCACATAAAAGTTCAATGTGGTGAATGATTTGTTTTTTGTATGAAATAATATGATCTTTTGGTCCTTTTGATTTACCCATCATTCAAGCAATTTTGTCACTCTTTTTTACAGTACTCAGCTCTTTTCTTCCTTTTTTCTTCTGCCATTCCTTCCTTCGATTTTGGAAGTTCAATCTTCTTTTTACAATACTTTCGTTTTTGAGATTCATACATAGTAAACAAAACTATTCAATATGGGCGCAGGCGCATTATTAAAACATGCTACTATAGCTTTTTCTGTCTTTCAATCTGTTTCTTCTCTTACACTTGATACTTCTGATGATGGTAAGTATCTAATTCCAACTTCGATTCATATCAAATACTGGCGCTAATTATCTTATTCCTAGCTTCGATCAAGACTACAGCAAGCACAATTGCTTATGGCATGATGAAATATTATACTGGCAATGTCACCAATACAGCATCAACAATTGCTGTCTTTCCATCACCATATTATTGGTGGGAAGCAGGTGCGGCGTGGGGAACTATGATCGATTATTATTACCTCACTGGAGATCCTTCATATAACGATATTACTACACAAGCATTGGAATCTCAAGTTGGTCCCAATTTCGATTACATGATGGATGATCACCAAAAGGATGAAGGAAATGATGATCAGGCTTTTTGGGGATTTTCTATCATGTCAGCTGCTGAGAAAAACTACCCGGAACCAACAAATACTGGCGGATTCACTTGGCTTCAATTAACGGAAAATATGTGGAATTCTATTGCTGCACGTTGGGATACAACAACATGTAATGGGGGTTTCAAATGGCAAATTTTCACATTCAACAATGGCTACGATTACAAGAATTCTGTATCGAACGGCGCATTCTTTCAACTTTCTGCGCGTCTTGCACGGATGACCGGTAACCAAACGTATGTGGACTGGGCCGAGAAAGTATACGATTGGACTTCAGAAGTTGGTTTCATTGATTCTAATTACAAAGTTTATGACGGTGCAGGCGACACTGATAACTGTACTGAAATCGATAAGACTACCTGGACCTACAACAATGCCATCTTTCTATATGGATCAGCTGTCATGTATAATCTGACTGATGCTTCAGCTCTCTGGAAGACACGAACTGAGAGTTTCTTATCCGCTTCCGCCAGTTTCTTTAGTCCATATTCAAATAGTACCAATACTATGTACGAGCTTGCGTGCGAAACAGGAGGTACTTGCGACAATGATCAGTTCTCTTTCAAGGCCTATCTTTCACGTTTCATGTGGGCTACTACTCAAATGGCCCCATTCACTCAAAGTACTGTCTCCACATTTCTCACTGCATCTGCTTCCGCAGCAGCAACGGCTTGCTCAGGGGACGGAGATGCTTGCGGAGTTAAATGGTATGTTGGTGGTTATGATGGCGTTACTGGTTTAGGACAACAGATGAGCGCTTTAGAATGCATTCAAGGGCTTTTGATTGGTGGCGCAGCACCGCTATCAGCTGGCGCAGGGGCTTTGAGTGTATCTCCATCTTATTCGGCAACTCCTGTGTCCTCTACTATATCTCTCCTACCATCGACTTCTCTTGTATCGTCAAGTTCAGTTGTTGCACAGCCATCTTCATCCGTCCTTTCGAGCGCGACCGCCGCGGGTGCAGCGGTGGTTTCCGTCCCAACATCTTCCTCCACTACCATGTCCCCCGTCGCTACTATCTCTCCCGTCGCCACCCCTTCTTCCGTTGAGGGCGCCATCGTTACCGGCTCATCTTCTGAGGCCGTCGTAACCGACACCATTCTAGTTAGTACTACTGTACCATGCACTACGAACTCTTCCTCGGTTTCTTCTTTGGCTTCAAACACAGCAATGGCACAATTTCCAACAACAGTCACTGTCAAGACATTTCAAACGACAACTGTATCTTGTTCGAACACCTCTTCGTACTACCCTGCTAGTGCTTTCCATTCTAGCTACTTAAGCTTGACTCCTACGCCTACACCAGCGACTCCTGCTATGGTATCCACCGGAACGAATATGCCAAGCGGGATTTTGGCCGATACGAGTGCAGCCCCAACACCATCTGCATTTACGAATGCTGGTACGAGCACCGCTAGCAGTGCGACCACATCTTCAACATTCGTCACCACTAGTGATGGGGGAAGAGTAGCAGTGTCTCTGGGGTTTGCACTTGCGAGTTTGGTAATGGGTTTGGTAATTTAAGATGTAATGAATGGGTTAGATTGGGTGAATTTTGGACGATGTAAAGGATGGAATGAAAACATACAGCATACAGCATAGAAACGGCGTTTCTCTTCTCTTCTCTTCTTTAGTTACTTTTTTTCTCATATTTTGTGGATGGATGGATGGATGAATGGATGGAAAAACATTGGAGGAAAGGAAGAATTTGCATAAAGATACCACTACAGCACAGGACAGCATTTGGAAGTCAAGTTTAATTGATTGATTGGTTGGGGGCGTGGCGTTGATTAGAGATATCCGACTCAGATTTCTCTTGGCCTCAGCTCTGGGACGCGAGGGAGTCTTTTTCTTCTTGCATTTGTATGATTGTCGCCATACACATATGAATAGAATATATACTTTTACTCGAGTACGGAGTATCTAAGTATTAGAATTTTAATGATGATATCATTGTGCAGTTTTTCTTGCTGTATTGGGGAATTTTGATTCTCTGTGTGTGTTGATTGTGATGTTTGAGAATTTGTTGATGCTACTGAGCTGTATTTGGTTCAGTGAATATGGCGTATAAGTAGGGAAATAGAGAGGGGTAGTATGGATTTTGATTTGAATGTCTGGGGTTTGATTTGATTTGATCGGAGTTTGGGATTGGGATTTGGATTGGGATTTGG
>JWJB01010293.1:0-25620 GCA_000812895.1 Rutstroemia sydowiana
AAAAGAGAGCGGGGGGGTGGTTGGGTGGAATTGTAATAGGTACTGTATGGTATGGTATATGGATAGGATAGGAATACGGAGTATGATGTGAGGAAAAAGAATAGCTACAGTAGCTCAAATTTATAGGGTAGGGTAGTAAGTAATAATAACAATAATAATAAGTGTGGTCGGTCACTGGTGTAGTGTGCAAGGCCTTTGAAAGCAAGACAAGGCAAGGCAAGGCAATGCAATGCAAGGCAAACAAAAGTACATACTATCCTGTGACCTATTAAATTTAATTAGGTTTAGTGTTTAAAATGGCTTACCAGTTAGTGGCGGGGTCAGATTTTATACCTAGTCATTTTATTATACCTAGACCCTACCTAGGTAAGCACGGTACGAGTAGGTTATAGAATCAAGGTCAAGGTCAAGGTCAAGGCTGAAAGTTCATGAACTGAAGTTCTACAGAGGGGAGGTGGAGGTAAGGGAAAAAGATAAAGATAAAGATTACTAAGGTACTGGTAACTAAAGTTAGGGTAGAACTAAAAGATTATAGGTTGGTCTAGTAATTCTTCAGTTGTTTGGTGATTTTAGAAGAACAAGGATAAGGGATTTGTTTCTACTACAATTCTATTCTAAAGCCGCATCAATACCTAGTACTTACTAGTAGTAATTTTCTACTACTCCGTACACTCAATCTTTTACAAGATCCACTACCAGTCAGTACATTATTCACAATCCACCAGATCAAATCTCATTAAAAGTACAATACCTACCGATAGCTACCTACTTTGATATCCTCTTTCAACAACAATTATTTCTCGCCAACAAATTCAGAATCTCTTCTTCTGATCGGGAATCAGTTCAGTTCAATCCAGTTCATCAAATATCTACCTACTTTCCGGTTTCTCTAAAAAGCGCTCACTATGGCTTCTCCATCATCCAGCACCGGTGAAGAACCCAAGAAAAATATGGAACAAATTACTTTCCGTTTCTGTAGCGAATGGTAAATACATTATCTTTCCCCCGTCTTTTGTAATTCATTTTCGCATCTGCTGACAATTTACTTAGTTCAAACATGTTGTATCCAAAGGAAGACCCCGATACCCACCGCCTTCAATTCGCCTGCCGAACCTGCCAATATTCCGAGGAAGCGGTCTCTTCTTGCGTCTTCCGAAATGTTCTTAACAATGCCGTTGGAGAAACCGCCGGAGTAACTCAGGATGTTGGATCTGATCCTACTGTGGGTTTACCTTTATGTCTTTTGTGTGGCAATCTGGTGTTGTGTGAGGGAAGGGAGAATAATACCCTAATCAAGGGGAATTTGTAGACGCAGAGGGGTCGCATTTGTGGGGGGATTGGGTGGAAGATCAGGCGGCTGTTGAGGTCTCTACGCAAACTTCCGCTGACATATTAACTCCCATGGTTCTAGCTACCGCGATCTAATAAGACATGCCCTGCGTGCCGGAATGAGGACGCAGTCTTTTTCCAGTCTCAACAGAGATCTGCTGAAACGGGAATGGTAAGATATTGGTTATTATTCACCATTGTTGGAACTTGCTAACAAAACTTTACAGAAACTCTTCTACGTGTGTTGTGGGTGCGGTCACATCTTTTCATGATTACCCGGGTTATTGGATTTGGTATCGGCGTTGTCTTACGGGTTTAGAGGAGTCTTTATAATATGGGATAACTGCTATAAAAATCTTTTGGCAATAAATGCACAATAGACAGGGAGGGAAATATAGCTTTTCTTTATCCGATAACGCCATGTTCATAATGCTACATTAATTCATTGTTATACACAGAAGTCTACAAATGCATTGGTGCTAGTGATAAAATCTTGGACCATTTCATTTTCCTCAACTCCGTGCCAACTACGCCTGTTGAATGTCAGTAAAAGGACCCAGTTCAAGGGTGGAAGCATCACTGACCATTCAGTCTTGTTCCAATGGGCTCTCCGGCTTTATTGATCAAAACGCAGGCATTATCATCGAATTTGACAACACTTCCGTCTGGTCTCTGCAACTTCTTCACTGTCCTGACCACAACTGCATGTCTGATATCCCCTCTTCTGACCTTATTCGCCGCCGATGTGGAAACAGTAGCACCTGGTCCGGTTTCTGTGAAGTTTCGTTGCTTCTGTACTACCACAATGATTCTATCTCCTGGACCCCAAATTAGATACGCAGATTCATGTGATAGCCGGGAAACCAAGTCGAACCAATCTTTGCATGTCTCTTCATCTTCATGACCTTGGCGCATTCTACCACAGCCGCACCCGAATTGTCAATGCAGTTAAGCATCGTCTTGTTGGAAATGTTAGCATATTGTTTGTTGTATTGGTGAAGAGAATTTTTAAATGTCATACTTTTAGTTGAATCATCTTGTGAGCATTACAATACTCAATGGAACAAGATGTTCTATATTTATTATATGGTTTTGTTATTTTAAAATCAATTTTTGATTTGGGTACGGTACTCGTATCTTGAATCTCGATTGCCAAATAAAAATATGACACTAGGCTTAAAATAGTTTAGGTAATATTAGGAGCGCCTCAAGTAACTATTTTGGATTCTTATTTACTTGCTGTTTTATTCAATGACAGGCTAATAGGGGGTGAGAATATATTCACTTCTTGTTGGATGTCATCATGTCTTTACAGGAATCGATTTATTCTTTCCTGCTTACTTTCCTTCTTTTCCCTATCATTTGAGTGTTTCAGTTTGTCTAGTTGTCCTAAATTTCCATACTCTTAGGATCAGCACATAAGTATTGCTCTTCATACCACACGGGAAAGAAACACAGAAATTTGTCATACGAGGAGAGGTTTGTGAATGGATTGCGGGCTACGACTTTCACCTTTTAAAAGAAATTGAGCTTTGAGACGGGAAGTTCGCTCATTGATATTTGGCTACGCACCCCACTCTTTTTTATTATTGTACTATACTTTTAATCTGGTCGAATATTGAACGGCATTGCATGCGACTACACTCACTACACTATCTCGCCGCGACGACCAGATCCTGTGTCGCCCATTTGAGATTTCTACAGATACGCTTAGACATCATAATGCCACTTCAGCCGACTAAAGCTAAGAAGGAGCGCCTTACCTTAGCTCAATTATGCTCCTACGACGACATTCTAACTGATGCACTTGTTGACCAAGTAAGTATATACACCGGAATAATCAATATCAAGAGATATTTACTAAGACCATTTTTTCAGGTTTACTATTGGACCAAGATTCGCAAAAATCGCAGTGCATACCATTCCTCGCGAGGTATTCGTGAAGAAGATGTGACCAAAATCCTCCAAAATTCGGTCATCGTCGAGAAAAATGCCTCGAAAGCAGAGTCGCAACTTTTGGCCCTGCCAGGGCTCAAGAAATTCCAGCAAAATTTGAAAACCGAGAAGGAGAAAGAGGACTTTAGGCGCCACCTTAAAAAGTATATCAATATATACCTCCCAGATTGTCCCTTTGAGGTTTCGAGCACGAATCGGTATACGGTGGTTACACATGAAGCATCAATTGTCGCACGCAAAGATATAAATAAGGGAGAAGTTATTAAGTATCTCTGTGGTGTCCAGGTTATTATGACTCCCGAGGAGGAAGCGCATATCGGACTTAGTCGACGGGACTTCAGTATTGTCATTTCCAGTCGCAACAAGACTGCATCATTATTTCTCGGTCCAGCTAGATTTGCCAATCACGATTGCGATGCAAACGCGAGACTCATGACGACAGGAAGCGCAGGAATGCAGATTATAGCGGTGCGAGACATTGATATTGGTGACGAGATTACGGTCACATATGGAGATAACTATTTTGGAGAGGACAATTGTGAATGCCTATGCAAGACATGCGAAGATAACTGCCGGAATGGATGGGCACCAGATGAAGAGTCAGATGACGTTTCTACTCCAAAATTGTCTATCGAACAAGAAACAACACCTGTAAATGGGCCAGGCTATATGTTCCGACGCAAACGACGAGTTGGATCTTCTACTTCCGAACGAACGAATTCAATGACACCCGACATTAATGTGAGACCGCATTTGCCGAAGAAAGCTCCCAAATCAGCCTCGTCGTCTCAGGCGCGTTCTCCAGCTGTCAGCTCACCTTCGGTTAACTCGCCACGGGGCGAGTTGAAACGCAAAAGAAATAACGAGGAAAATGACTCATCGCTCAGGAAGACACCAAAACGAACTAGACGTTCGAAAACTGTGGTTGGCTCACCCTTGAAGACGTCGTGTACGAGGGAGCAAACCGGAGATCTGGAGGAGGATTCACCGTCGTCCCAGTTACAAGAGACGATGAGGAAACATATTTTTGAAGCATCTCCCTCGAGAGCAATCCGACAAAAACTTGAGCTTGCACCCCAGGAATTTTACTCTGGTAAAAAACCGGCGCAAAGCATGGATCGTGGATGGTCGATGGCTTGGGGCACATTAAGGCAACGAGGCTTATTACAGAAACAGACCCAATCCCCAAAAGGAGACAACCAGGTTGTTGTAAAAGTAGAAGAGTCTTCTACCTTATCAGAATCAGTCAACAGCAACATACCACCGCCAAGTTCTGCCTCAGAATCTAGGAGAGAAAGCCTTTCGCCATCATCCTCCGGCGAGATAACTGCTGACACGGATGCGACATCTGTAGACGATGACACGATTGTGGTGGACAGGAAGAAACTCGGCACTGTTACCACTGCAATACCAGCGCCAGTAAAACTGCCAAAGGTGAGAGGAGCATGGGGAGGACGACGAAGGGGACCTCTCTGGGAGGCCGAAAAGAAAGCAAGAGAACTTGGCAATATCGAGAATGCTCTTCTTGTTGTTGGGAAGACTACGAGTACACAACATCCAGTATTACAGGACGATCAAACTTCGATACTTTCTGAAATTGGTTCCGACATGGATTTCGATGAATCAAGCATGACAATTATCAAGAAGGATGACGAATCACAACAAAAGGAAAAACGAAGAAGCAAACCGGTTGTTTCCCCTCCGATAGACCTTGACCATGCGCCTCTTGTACGGGTTCCTGGAGACTATGTTCTTACCCATGCACTTCTCGCCGAGCCTGCCTCGGCATGGATCAACTGTAAGATTTGCGAAGAGCCCTTTGTACAGAAAGATGCGTATTTCACACGATCATCATGCCCAAGATGTGAGAGACATAGCAAGCTATATGGATACATGTGGCCAAAAACGGACAAAGAAGGAAAACACGACGAAGAAGAAAGAGTTCTCGATCATCGAACTGTTCATCGATTTCTAGATCCCAATGAGGAGAAAGTTATTAGGAAAAAGTTTGGGCGAGGTTCAACGGGGAGCCGAGAGCCCACAAAAGAGGCGAGTGCAGTTCCATCCGAGAAAATGGATCAGTTAGCGGGAAGGCGCAGCACAAGATCAAGAGTCAGAAATAAGAGGGATAGATTCACATTGTAAAATAGATCACGATACCATAGATGATGGTCGCGGGGGTGGGTGTTTGGGATTGGTATTAACATGGTTACCTTTTAAAAGGAGACTTGGTGTCTGATAATGATAAACTTGAGATGCATAGGGACGACGGCATTGTGTGTATGGAATAGCTTTTATTTTATTCTTCTTGAGTGGGAGACACCTGCTCAGATTACATGTACATTAGATATATATTGCAACAAGGACAGAGTTGCTGAAAAGAAATTTAATATTTCGACATTTTGTAATTATTAGCAATTTTCCAGTTTGTAGCCCCGACATCTCCTGGTAATGGAACATCTGGTGCTGTGGTGATTATGAGGACAGCCTGTATGTCTAATAGCATGTTGGAATGCGTACTTGGCATGCATTTTCATGATTGTACGAATCAATCCATAACAATGTTCATATAAGATTTGTTATAGTAGTATGTATGTAGTACTAATCATAGCTATTTTAAATAGGAGCTGAACACGCGACAATAATCTTTCTTGTGGCACCTTCTGGGGCTCAGATAAACAAACGCTGTTTAATTTGTCTTGAAAATTCTTTTCTGGTAAAGTTGAAAAAGAAATGATCAGCGGAATCGATATTTTATTCCGTGGGTGGTAGGCTTGTAGCCTCTAGAGCTTTAGCCTTTAGTCTTTAGCCAATTGATTGTGCCAAGTTGGCTGTGCTAACTTGGCGGCTAGGCAGTGAAGTAAGAGAATTGGAAGGCGATTAGCATACCTCATACGGATCTGAATCCTCGTCTTGTTCCTAGTATGAGCATACCTACTGTATTCCACTCTTCTTTTTAGGGCAGACGAGGTGAGAAAAACAGAAAGGTGTGTTAAGTCTCAGCAGTAACTACAGCTACAGTGATGCGAATCTCGTGATGTGTTGTAAATGAGGAAATTGTAACTGTAATGAATATCTAACATGTTTGAAAGTTAGGTTGAAGGGTTCATCCTAAGATAAAAACTCCATTATGGAAAAGTTGAAACGGAGGACATGATATATTGGGCAAAATGGCTCAAGGATTAAGGTTGTTGTCGTCGTAAGCTCTTCGTCTAATTAAGTATGGTTTTGTTGGTAGGATTTGGATAATCGGTATATAGGTATCCAATAACATGATGAGATGAGATATTTATATGGTATTATTTGTACTTTTTTGCTTGTTCTTGATGAGAGAACAGTTGCGAAAAGTCAAGATTGTACTTTTCTTATACATATATAATAGATAGATATATAGACTAGTTCTACGGAGTACAGTGTAACAAAAGATTAACTGGATAATATTTAGATTAATTTTATATGAAATTTTTATATTAATTAACGGAAGGTTGATGTTGATACAAAATAGCTTTTACATAGATAGTACTTGTAGGTATTAAAGATAATGGGATGGGGATGAAGATGGGGAATCTTTAAAAGTGGATAGGTACAAATTACTACCCTACCTATATAAATAATCCTCCGTAAAAAAGAATTGACAAGGAATATATATAAATATATGTATAATTAATTATTTACTGCAATCAATCTGCACTCCACTTCTTTTGTACCATAATAATTATTTTATTGCATTTGAAATAAAGTAACTTTTATTGTATTGAAAGGGGTGTTTTTCAATAGATTTCCTTCACTTGAAAACCAAAGATAACTTAGACTTTCCTTTCTCATTCACTACCTATCTATAGGTACTTCCTACGAGTACTCCTACTCCTCCATACAAGTACCTACTTATTAGGTACTTAGGTATCTACTACCACTTACTACCTACCTGCTTAAAATTATCATATATCACATCCCTCATCACATCACGTTCATTTAAAAATCACTTAATTCTTGTTATATATCCAAAATTAAGCAATCCTTTTATTTCGCATTGCTCAACTTTTCAATTCGGCACTTTAATTCTTTTCTTCGAAGCTTATTCAATTCGCTTCAAGGTCATTCCTATCAATAAAATTTGAACGAGAAGAGAAAGTACGTCATCCCTATTGGCAGCATCTACCCTTTTTCCTACAAAGGATTTTCGATATCCATCAATATCCATCACGCGACATTCTTCATCAATATACTGCATTTTGCAATTTTATCACCACTTGTATATTATCAATTGTAGTTGGATGTGAGGCTTTGAGGTGTAAATATCGATTTCAGAATGGCGAACGCTTCATTTCCCGACGGGGAACCACAATGGAATAGTAAGCCACAACTCAGACTGCCAGGATGGGCAGAACCACTCGTAAGTGTTCATCTTTCTGAAGATCAATCGTGCGTTGCTAATCCTTTTATCCATAGATGGTTGCTAGTATTTTGTTTGGTTCTATGGTTCTCACAAGACGAAGGGCATATAGAATATTCGATAAACGGAAAGAATATGGACTTTTAGAGGACGACCCAGACTCTGCGAGATCATCCGACGACCTGTTAGCAAGGGAATATATGATCGGGCGAGATGATGAGGTGGATTATATGTCGACTTTGAAATTCCCTCCAAAGAAAAGACGATGTTGCGGAACGAATTTATTAACGCCAAATACTTCCCGATTCAAGGACAGTTACCACAGCCGCATACTGCAAAAGTTTCCTTTCTTAATTGAGATGTTTTACTGGATCATAACGTACGCCTTCTACAGATGCACGAAGATATTGTCACAGGCCATGTTTTCTGAGATGGGAATTTGGGAGGTGGCTCAAGATCATGGTTTGGCCATTTTAAATTTCGAGCAATTCTCTTGGTTGAGCTTCCTATTCCCTGTTCGGGAGCAGGATGTGCAAAAGTGGTTTTTGGATGGGCATGGTACTCTGCTGACGATTTTAAATCGCTCCTATGCTCTGATCCACATTCCAGGAACCGTTGGGTAAGGCTGTTAATTCCACGCATTTGTGAACCTCCAACTAATATGAATATAGATTTATTGCCTGGTGGTACTATGTAGCACCTTCACACGCGACATTTGCAATGGCACGAAGAACGATGACGCTCACCAATCTCCTCGCCTTTTGCATATTCATCCTTTATCCATGCATGCCACCAAGACTTCTTCCACCGGAGTATGGTTTCCTTGACAGTGTTGGACGCAATAACGCCCAGAGTGTTTGGATGCAGGGGAATTATGTTAACTCACTTGCCGCTATGCCTTCGATGCATTTTGGATATTCGTTCTGTATCGGTTGTACCATGGTCTACCATTCGGGTATTTTCCGCCGCAATCTCGAAACCGGCGAGCTTCGAAAGTCGAAGCCTTGGGCCATCTTCTACATCCTTCTCGGTATCGCATACCCCTTATATATCCTGACTACAATTGTCGCGACGGCAAACCATTATTATCTGGATGCATTGATGGCATTCTTCGTTGCCGTGACTGCGTTCTTGTGCAACAAAATCTTCCTTGTTTTACTACCAATTGAAGACCTCTTATTTTGGTGTTTAAGGTTAGAGAAACCAATTCCAACGACGGGAGATAGGTTCAGAAAGCGAGTCGATCGTTCGTAAATATAGTATGTTGGCCAAGAGGCATATCGAGCGATGAGGCGTTTTGCATTGAATTGAAGCTTTGAGACTTCTGGGACTATACATATTCTTCTGTTCTTATAGATGTTGGATACCATGCATAACCCAATGGCGCGTTGGGATATTTAAAAGAAAATTATGATAATACTTTAAACAAATGATTTTTACATGGAAATTGTGAAGATATTCACAAAATAATTACCTAGACTATAAAGAAATAGTACCTGAATCTATTTTCAACATATGCAGATAAATGAATACAATACCTACGTAAGTAGCCAATTGAAAGGAAAGAAATGTATTTTTCTTGCCTGAGTCGCCAGGACAAATGTACCTCTGCAGCTAGCTAGTTTCTGGATGAGGTAAGGTTTGGGGGAGAAAAGTGGCTGGGAATTGGGATCATAGGAAACTGATCATACTGCTTCATACTACTGATACATAAGGATAAGGTACTAGTAGCTACTACTCGTACCAGTAGTAGCTCTTAGAACGTGAAGCTCAAATCAATATTTTATTTCTCTTTTTATATCTTATATCCATCCCGTCAACATTATTCACTCACTTTAAGTACTGTTATTTTTTTGGCCTTTCGTTCTTAGTTCTACTTCACCTTTGATCAATTGAATATCGTTATTAGTAGAAGATAGTACGCCTGTTCATCTGTTGTAATCAGTAATCTCCATTGTTTTGACCTTTATTCAGTATTTTTTTTTTTTTTTTCAAACTTCTGAATAAACACACCCTCCTTATAAGCTTAACTCTCTCAACCAAAATGTCTACTGCAGAAGATTTTCCCTCAAGCGGTGTTCCTACTGATACACCTGGGGATATCGAGATGGCAGGAGAAGAAGTAGTTGTCGAAATTGAAGCCTCGCGCCCGGAAGATATGAATCCAGTTGCAGATGATGAATTTCCTGGCGCGGGCGCAATGGAGGATGTCCAGGCTCGAGTTACCTATATCGATTATTTGAAAAGTCCAATGATTGGGCTGCTAGTTGGACAGGGTGATGAGCAGGCATTATTGACGGCGCATCAGGCATTGTTAGTGAAAAGCCCATGGTTCGCCGACGCATGTGCGAAGTTTAGTGATGAGGTTTCAGTGAGTGTACGCTTTCATAAACCTTCTGCTTAGTTCGAGGAGGGATCACTCTCACGAAAACAGTTTATTATGTATTACCTACGTTAACACGATATTTAGGAACGTCGAATCGATCTAGTCGACGAAGATCTTGACGCGGTCGGATGTTTCCTAGAATACCTCTACACGGGCGATTACTTCCCACGCAAAATACCTGGCTCGCGCGATCTCGAAAAAGACATCAATACACCAGAGGTGGACGAGACTGGTGACCAATTACTCAAACATGCGCGCGTGTATACTCTTGGTGAAATGCTTGATTTGCCGGGTTTGAAAAGCCTCGCGTCATCTAAGATCCATTGCGTCAATTCCACAGCCAAGGGAGAAATCGCGTATGCAAGATATGTATATGCGCATACACAGAAGGACGATCAGACAATCAGAGCGCCGGTCGCCAACTTCTGGGCTACGAGATCGCATACGCTCAGGAGCGAGGCAGAGGATGAATTTAGATCGATGTGCTTGGAATTCCCGCAATTCGGTTACGATGTTCTCAGTAAGTTTGCCTTGCATTTCTGCAAGCAGGAAATATACAGAAAAGAATTCGCACTAACCAATGATAGCTCGGGTCCTGGACGAGAAATTGAAGAGGGAGAAGAACGACAAGATGCACCCTGGAGCTCCAGGAAGCTCAAGAAAGAGACCCCGTCAGAGTCAAGTCTAAAATCCCAGAAATCATATAACAGGATATATTCCCTCTTCTACACCATCTGCGCCGTGAGACTAACGGCGGGGATTCGTTGTATTATCATAAACTAACTTGTATTATACTCGTCAAAAGTGAAAGTTATTATTTCTTTCTCTTACCTGGATTTTCCGTCAGGGACAAATTGCCCACAAACAAAAACCATAGGAAGTGGACATTGGTTTTCGATGTACTTGTTCACTATTTAGGCACATGTATAACTAGCTCTGAAGGACTTTTCATGTAGCAATAAGCTAGTTGCTCAAAAAACGTAAATAGAAACTGCAACTCAGAAAGATATTATAAATTGTACTTGACAATAATGCCCTTCTTAGGTGTAGCTATAAACTACTCGGTTGGGAAAAGGATAAAGCTTCGGAGGACAATCCTAATAAGAAGTCTCTCTAAAGGTTCATACCTATCGCTCGGCTATTTTTCAGCCCACATCCACCAGATCCCGCGCTCACCCCACCATTTACTTGAACATTACATTAATCCCGGCAAGCTTTTGACACAATCTCAATTCTCCAAGTTCCAGGCCAAAAGCACCACTTGTTTTCCGTACATATAAATCACCCTCATAGCCTAATCAATATAATTGTTCATGGCAGCTACAACCAAATTATCACTACCCTGAAACTTGACAACTCGCCATAACCACGCACACAATCATGGCATCTAATCCGACCGCAACCCTTACTTCCCTCCTCCGCAAAACTACTATCGAAGACCACGACGAGGTTCTTAAAGCAGCGAATGCAGTGCTTAAAACATCAAAACTCGATCCGGACGCCCTGCATACTCGTGTTGTAGCTCTGCTTAAACTCGATCGCTTTGAGGATGCGCTACGAGCACTGGATGATGGAGGTGATAAACTAGCTCAAAGGTGTGTATTAGAACGGGCTTACGCACTTTACAAGACAGGGAAACTGGAAGATGCAGAGAAAGTATGCAAGGAGCTAGGCACCGAGGAGAATGGGAGGGGATTGAAACATGTGGCTGCGCAGGTGGCATATAGGGCGGAAAAGTTCGAGCATGCGAGACAGGTATACGCAGATTTGGCCGGAGGGAGAATTGATTATGAAGCGGAGGAGATGGATTTGAGGATTAATGGCATGGCGGTAGATGCGCAGATGAGTTGGCAAGGGAAAAGTGTTGATTTGGGTGCAAAGAACGAGGATTTGGAGGCGTTTGAAACGGCATATAACGCTGCTTGTGGATGCATTGCGAAGGGGGATTACAAGAAGGGAGCTATATTATTAAAAAGTGCGCGGAATTTGTGCGAAGGATTGGAAGAGTTGAGTGATGAGGAGAAGAGGGCCGAGGTTTTACCTATTATGGTTCAGCAGGTTTTTGTCCTGACGAAATTGGGGAAGTTGGAGGAAGCAGAGGTGCTAAGGAAGATGATTGATATTGCTGAGTAAGTCATTGGACCAATCCATGTGGGATGAAAGCTAATTATAACAGGGTTCCGGAACCACCTACGAAGGTTATTGCGCAAAATAATTCACTGGCTATTTCGAAAGATGAGGAAAACCCCTACATGGTCCAACGGATTTTCGATGAGGTGCCTAGTTTGTCTCATGGGGAGAAGTTGTTTGAACACCAAGCCAATATCTTGCAACGCAATCGATATGCCATTGACTTGCAGGTTAAGAAGTATCCAGGTGTAGCAAAATCTACACTAAACGCTATTTCGAAAGTATCTGCGCCGACAATATCTCCATGGATTAACAGTCTCTCCGTCCTTAACGCGGCAGCTCATGCCCAAAGCGAGGTAGGAAAGGCTGGACTAAAGCAGATCCTCCCACTCCTCGAGAAACGACCCAACGATATCGGTCTACTTCTCACAATAATCCAACTGTACATCTTAACGTCCAACCCAAGCCCAGCAATCACTCTCCTGGAAGCGTTCCTCAAACGTCTCGAAGAATCTAACAACCCCCAAGACCAGGATGCACGATTTGCTCCTGGCCTCGTCGCTCTTCTCACTAGTCTGTACCGTCTTTCTAATCGTCAACCCCTTATCAAATCCGAACTTGCAAAGGCAACTTCCTACTGGCAGGGAAAATCCGAATCTTCCCCAAGTCTATTCCGCGCGGCTGGTATCTCGCTTCTGAAATCATCCACCAGTGAAGATGCAGCAGCAGCGGGTAAGATCTTTTCGGCTCTTCTCCAAGAAGATCCTACCGATCGTATTGCCCTTGCCGGCTCCGCCGCAGCTTCTCCCTCCGATTCCTCAAAAACCGAAGCCCTCACTCCAGTATCGAAACTCATTGCTGGAATCGACGCAGCTGCCCTCGAGGAAGCTGGCATCCCCACTCTACCCCCCACCACACAATCCTCTTCCCGTAAACGCGCATTAGAAAGCGACAAAAAGGAAGAAGAAAAAGAAAAGCCCCGAAAGAAAGCGGCGGTGGGAACGAGAAAATCAAAATTACCAAAGGACTTTGAGGAGGGGAAGAAGATGGATCCTGAAAGATGGCTGCCTGTTAGGGATCGGAGCTCCTACAAGCCGAAGGGGAAGAAGGGTAAGAAGAAGGCGGCGGGAGCAGATTTAACACAGGGTGGTGCTGTGAGGGAGGATGCCCTAGAGGGTGTGGAAGCCGTCTCGACAGCGAGTAAAGTGGTCACGGGTGGTGCGGCAAAGGGGAAGAAGAAGAAGGGGAAGAGATAAATGTGGTGATGCGAATCGTGAATCTAAGTGCTCAATGAATAGGATGCATTATGGGTGACTAGACGGTACACACAGTATCTTGTTCTATTACCTGTAGATAGAACTAAAATAAAAGAAGATGAGACCAAAGGAAAAGATACCAGCTGGTTCATCCATCCAATCACTCACTCAAAAACCAGACAAATGAAAAATGACGTAACTATGCATGCATCTCAGTTAACTATGAACTTTAGCCATATGAAGTCCACCCATCACTTTTCTCTATCATTCGCCTCCTCTCCCCCATGTCCATGCATCCATCTACTCCATCGTCCCACACCCATCTCAAACATTCGAACACACTCCATCCCATAGCAAGTAAAGAATGTTCAAATTCACATTTCCAGTATTTCATCCCGTCTCTCCTCTCCCATATCTCTCCTCCAACCTTTCCACTTGCAGTATAAGTTTTCATCTCCCAATTCCCTTTTCAATAAGGTACCAACGTATAATGAAGCTCCACATCCAGTCCTTATGACCCTTGCCCTACGATAACGAGAAAACTCCGAAAGCCAACCCCATTGCTTGCCCTGACTCGAGATATTGTTATGGCTTTGCCGCCTCGTCCCTAACCTGTAACCGCCCTATCGCAACCGCCATTCATCCCATGCTGCCCCTCGCAGGATGTAAGAAAAAAAAGCCCAGTATAATTTACAACAGCAAGAATGCATGCATCGATAAAGTTAGAGCTAATCGCTACCTACCAAACAAAAAGCCAAAAAGTGTTACTAGAAGTGGCTACTCATATTTAAAACTTTTGACTGATGTGCATAAAATTACCCTCATCGAAATGTGTTCTGTCCCCAAGCACCAAAAAAAATATCATGCCCGTATAGACCTGAGCCAAGAAATGGATATATAAAGGACTGGCTGTCGTTATGTGGTTGAGAAGCGTGCTGTAGTTGATATCACTAAGTAATGTGACAAAAGAAATGTATATTATGAAATAGTTGTGTAACAACCATTAGATTGTCGACGCCGAAGCTGAATGATTATGCGCCAGCAGCCTCCGCCGTTGGACTGGGTGAACTTTCACTATCCGCTGCTGTCTGTGTTCTTTCCGATATGTATGCGGGTCGTAGCGGGCCAGGCGATCTTTCGCCATCTAATAGCGATGGCTCTACTGTATGGTTCAGCATTAGGTGTTTGCGATTGCTTGATTCTCCATCCTCGGTATCGTCCTCGACAGGCGGTAATGGTGTTCGCCGACCATCCGATATACTGATTGCAGCCTCGCTATCATCGTCGACGTTGATTGTGAGGCTGGGTAGAGGGCGGCCGGGACCAGAGTACTTTCTGTGAAGTTCTCGAAAACTTCGAGCAGTGGCTGTACTAGTAGTGCCTGTCGAGCCATGACGTTGATGGAACCCAACGGGCTCCGCTAAGAGAGAATTGAAGTCATCCTCAATCTGGGGCGACTGAAGGTCATGTTCTCCTTTGTTTGCCTGCCTGCGTAGGCGAAGACGTTCCTCATTCGACATACTCTGAAATTCTGGGCCAAATGTGATCACCGAAGCCTTCTTTCCATGTACGACAAAACTTCCTGAGCCACGAGCCAGGATGTCATCGCTCTCCCCTGGCTCCGACATTGCTGCACTAGATGCCGAGTCTTTGCCTTTCTTGCTTCGATGGTGTGTTGGGACATGGGCCTCACGGAGAGTTCGCTGCAGACTGCGACGAATCTTCCCCTTGTCTTTGTCATCCTTGGCCTCATCGCCTTCTGTGGTGGTCGTTGCATCGTCGTCGACGAAACCGTTCTGTTCCAGAACTGACCGCTCTGCAGCATCAATATTCGCATCTGGAGCTGACCGCGACTCTAATGGAGGAGAAGCTCTTAAGCTGGACCCAGATTCTTTGGGGGCGAGGGTGGGGCTTGGTGGAGCTCCACTAGGTAACGAAGATTGACGCTGTCCTTGAGTGTCAAAGCTGAGAGGCGGAAGCTCCCACGATGCTTGGCTTTTGTGGAAGGATGTACTCCTCACGCTTGGTGGTGTTTGAAAAACATCTTCCGCCCCGTTCTCGGGTGGGGAGAGTGAATGAGCAGCTGTAGAAGGCCGAGTCGCAGGGTCTGAACTCGGGGACTTGGGGGTACGTTGAGTTGTGACACTACTTGCTTTAGAGCGTAATTGAGCAAGAGCAGATCGATGCGACATTGGTGTGGTATCGTTTGGCTCCTGCTTTGAAGTCGAAGTGTCCCCTTTCTTCTCCTCCTCCAAATCCATGATCAGTATATCCCTGTGGCACTTTAATTTCCATATCTCCATCCTTCCCCACTTCAGTTTAGCCGACATGCGTGCAGCTGCCTGTAAGACTTGTTCTCTTGATCTCGGTTGTATCGGTGCAAGAATCTGCAGGTGACGAGCATTTCGCAATTGGGCATCGAGATGTTTCACCGCAACTTCGAGCTTGTCTTCTGCATCAGTGATCTTCTGCATCATGATCTCACGGCGAGCTGCTAGTATGTCGTTTGCCATCTTGTTGTCGATCTTCCCACTAACAACTGTGACATCTCCTGTCGGCGTTTGAAAGGATTTAGTAGATTCGTTTCGACTGTCTAATCGGCGAATTCCGCGACTACGTTGGCCCTCATAGTTACCACCGACCACACCTCTCATTCGGACCCCCGAAGTCCTGAACGCAGCTGCATAGTTAAGTTTAGCAAGCCAGTCATTCATCTCATCTTCGTTATCGGCCAAAAACGTTTCTTCGAATCCTCCATGGCGTACGAAAATAAAAGCATTCTTATGCTTCCTATATGTTGAATCTAAAAGGGCAACTGCATCATCCGTCGACATCAATGCATCGGGCTTGAATTGATCTAGGGGAGGCTTGAAAATCACAGGACCAGCGTCCTGCCCTTGTTTGACATGGGCTTCATGCTGGTTCATTAAACCTTTGATCCAAGTAGTGTTGCGAAAGAAGTAGAGCTGAGCACCTGTGAGGATGGCACCCCATTCTTGCCACGGCGATCTAGTTTTCTTCTTCTTTGCGTCCTTTCGCCATAGCAAGCCAACCTTGGTAATCTTAATATCCACAATTCCAGGGTGCGCGTCTTGAGGATTCGTAGCCGTCTTTTCCGACATGAAGGCATCTGGCCGTGATCTGGCAGATACAATCTGTAATACGCCAGTCCTAAAGAAAGTCTTCTGAAGGTCATGTAAATTCAATGCTGGAGCAGTTCCAAGATAGCTATAATGCTCATCAAGGTGCATTACATCTTTCAGATTCGGTCGTAAAGTATCAAGTTTGCTGTCGATGATGATTGTATACGGATCGACCGGCTCCTTGGATGGGCGCTTTGAGGGATCTCCAGCTACTCGAGGAAACATTGAGGGTTTCTTCTTCATCTTGTGAGGTATAATTCGTTCACCATTAATATCGAGATCATCTTCGACATGAATGAAAGGCGTATACGAGATATTATCATAAAAGCATTCCAGTATTTCGTCAAAAATTCCTTCTCCATGAGTATTTTTGATGTAATCGGCCTTCTGCATTTTATGTTTGTTGTTCTTATTGAACACATCGGTATGGAGGATAAGAAGCGAGAAGGCTATGAAATAGGCTTGGTCTGGAGATGCATAAATTCCAGGATTACATTCATGGTATCGATCCGCAAAACCCTGTAGGCATCTGTCAATATGTTGAGTCTCTTTTGGAAGCTCAACTTCCATAAGCAACTTTCGTATGGCCATATCCATTGGATCTCCGAAGAACCCGAAACCTCTCATATAACTGCGCAATACAGCTTGTGAAAAGGCATCGGAGCCTTTCGACAAAACACTAGCTACAACGCCTCGGCTGACGGCTTCTTCTAGCCTCACGAGATATTTGGCTGGAGTATCATCATCATGTCGTTCAGGAATTACAAGTGGTTCTCTGGTCAACTGCATCGAATTATTCTTCGACGTGTTTGATCCAGGAGTTCCAGGTCCAGATTGGATAGTTGCCTCGGAAGTTTGACGTAGCCGATGTGACAGATTGAAAAGGTCCCCGAAGCTCTTTCTGCCTGTAGATGTGGACGTTCTAGTAGATGGTAATGTGGGAGTGGGGAGGGCATCTTCAGTTGGCACGTTCCTCAAAGAGCTCAAGGTCGATGATCTACCGCGTAAACCCAATCTGGATCGACTGGGTGAAGACCTTGCCGACGATGCTGTGGATCCTTTTCGCAAAATAGGGGTGCCGGGCGGAGCGGCAGACGACCTAGAGTGAGCATTGGGGGAGCTAGCAGTGTGATGCGAAGGGGATGGTATAGGTGAATGGAAGCCTACGTCATCCAAAGACTGCGAGTTTAAAGTTCCAAAAGCAGAGCCAGACCCATTCAGTGGGGTTGCTGGTAACCTGTTAGAAGACTGTGACTGTGGTAAATCATGGTGGGTAGATTTCTGTGGAAGATGTCCAAGATCAAAAAAGGGACTTGGCTTTTTCCGACGAGGAAGTCGGAAGAAAGTAGTCGTGGTTTGTACGGTATGTGTAGTTGTGGTGGTGCTTGCGTATACTCCATGATCACCAGAGCTTGCGTCCGATCTTGAGGACTCGGAGAGTCTGTTAAGTGGCAAAGCTAATTGAGAGGCTGCATCGTCACCATACGCAGGTGGAGCACTAGGATTTCCGTGGGTTACAGGACGATTCGGCTCATTGAAAGTGACTCGACCTTTGCTTCCCGACGGGCCTGATTCGGACATTGTTTGCCTCCGTTTCATTTTATCCGATGCGACCTTCAGTGTTTCCGGTTCTTGCTCCAATGCATCACTATCGGTAATTGTTTTCGTTCGGCTGGGAAGTCGAACCCTAGATTTCTTCTTACTCGGTCGTGCTCCATTGAAATCCATTGTGGGAGCTGTTGTGATGATTTCAGGTGCGACTAGTCTTGTTAGCTTATATAATATTTGCGCAGGATCGAGATGCTTGCCATGCGGCACCGGTGGTGTATCTTCGTTGACTGATGAATTTTGAGTCTGCAAGCGTGCTCTAGTAGATAATTGTGAATCTGAAGCATGTCGAAATCTCAGCATGGAAAAGCGACGAGTTTTTGAAGTTTCCTCTTGAATTGGTGGCGAGGAGGATCTTTCCAATTCGTTGGAGTGTTCCGTCGAACGTCTCATCCTGTTTGCGGCGGTTACATTCATGCTTGACTCGGGCGTCAAGAAATTTCCAGCTGAAGGCCGTCGAGAGTTCTGCTCACTTGCTCTACCATCGCGAAAGTCGGAATCGGTAATTGAACCAAGAGAAAGACTTGTTTCCACGGTAGGAAAGAAGCTATGTCGTCGCATTTCAGCATCGCTGCCAGCAGCACCACGGCGACGGATTAAAGGCATTTTGATATAGGGTTGACAACATCGATCCTGCAATAATTTGGGTAGAGGAGCGAAGATTGATGCAAAGTATGAATTGTTTAGTGTACGGTAGGTATTTGATCACATTTGCGAAATTGAATGAATCAATGAGAGAGGTATTGTAATTGTTTTAAGATTTGTATCCCTCGGAGTTTGAGGCTGAAGGCTGAATAACTGGGAAATTCCTTGAAAATTGAGAGTTGTGAGAAATGGGCGAGGAGTTTATGGGGTGTGGGTGGATAAGAGGAAAAAAAGAAGTTGTTAAGGTTGTACGGTTGTATTGGTTGTATTTGGTTGTATTTGGATGGACTGGTTGGTGTAATGTACCTAGGTAGAAGCTTACAATTATTTTACGGGTAGAGTTTGAGTTGAGTTTAGTTGAGTTAAGGCATAGGCATAGGCATAGGCGAGCGGATAAGAAAAGCTAAAAGGCCCAAACTACTCCTACTGTTGCTGTTCCGTAATGCAAAAATTACTTTGGCATAAGAAAGACAAAATCAATTCAAATGAAACAAAATTCAAAATAAAAAATAAAAATAAAAAATAATAAAGAATATTACAATATTTCTGTACCCAGTTCAGGCGAATACCTAGGTAGGTTGTAAAATATATCTAATATCAGCTGTAAAATGATACCAGTATAAGATCCGTAATACCTAATTATTGTGGTAGTAGGTATCATAGATTCTTGTATTGTGCAACTAACTCCCTTATCATTTAGCTGATGGTAACCAATAATGTGTGTATAACCATCGAATAAATATTGCGAATGATTCAATAATGTTGTATATATAGTAAACAAATATATCTTAAATAATAATAAAAATAAAAAATATTGATCATTTTTATCCCCCTATGTAGTAGAAATCTTCCTCCCAAGATATAATATTAATAAAGTACTAGGTACTTCTATAATTATTTTGAAACATATAAAAACATTCTTCTTCAATAATATGATTTAAGTCATCTTTTTAATGGAGACAGTTAAAATTCGAACCTTCTAAAATCCAATTTTACTTCCACTTTTTTTTGGAGCACCAGGAGCATTATTGTTAGTTCAAGACTCAATCTTAGGAACAGTATGAAAATCAATAACTTTCTGGAAGATATTTATTTTTATTAATATACACCAATGCATTGGCCAGCTGGGGCAGATCCTATTTTTAACTTAATTTTGATTATTATATTTCTATATATTTCTTTATTTTTTGATCTACATACTTCATAGTATATACAGTACTTTACTAGGTAGACGACTCTGCATTGCAGCAAGTACCACTACCTAGGTAGCTAGCTCAGCTGCAGCCGCAAAACCTCTTATCGTAGCTAGAGCTTTCTGTACACTAAAGCTATCTGTAGAGTCTAGACTCTAGATCGATTCACTAGGCATAAATTCTTTTAGGTAGAATATTGATTTGTCGTCGTCGCAAGATATCTATCCTAAAGCCCTTCTCCAATCTTACACAATGGGCGAATCAGAATTGAAATAACGAAAATATACTTCGTATTTTCATGCATTCACAGGATTCAGGCGGTATAAGGAAAGCATGATATCTTCAATAACAATCAATCAAATCCACTGAATAACACCGGATTGAGTTGAGCTGATGTGAGAACATGTTGACATGTTGGCCGTGAGGAGTAAGTTGCTAATGCACTGTAAGGGGAAATAATAGTGGAAATCTTTAACAGCACCAATAGGATAAAGCCTTGACACCCACACCAACCACACACCCACTGCCCCCGCAGGTGCGTAATAAAGATCTAGTCCTAATGATACTGTAAGCCCTAGCTTCAAAACACACGATTTATAGACGAGAGAGAAGTTCTCCCAAAGCCACGTTTTTTTTCTAATGCGCAATAATATCCCACCTTTTCGAAGTCTTTCTTCAGTGGGGAGGTTGGAGGAAGGATGTGGAGGTTGGGGAGGCTGGGTAGGCTGGACTAATCAATATCGGGCTAGCTAATATGCCTATCTAAATGCAGTACCATGTAGTACCACCAGTGTACCACCCACTAGGTACTGGAAATTCTTTTGTACTACAATATCATCTTGGATTCGCCGACATGCTAGCAAAGAGATGATATGATACAAGGTTCTCAATATGCTATAGTATTAGTAAACGAGCCATCTAGGATTATTCAAAAACGCCATGAGCAAAAGCGTAAGACGGCCATATCATAGTCGCTCAGGTTTCCCAATGGACCTGATGTACTGAAAGTCAGATTATCCCATCGGATTTAACTTGACTTCAGCTATTGCAAATGTATTACGTGATGTTAACATGTCACTGAGAAGCTATCAAAAGTCTCACATGTTTACCTTCCTAGATGCATGGTACAGACTCGTTCATTTATTCACTTATGACACTCACTGTCTAGTGAACCCTCAGTATATTGGTGACTAGGTGCTTGCCCAAATCTCCCACCTAGTGATCCGCTTCTTATGGATATTGTGACCCTGAAAACTATCTCAAATAATAAAGTAACGTCTGATATTGACTCTTTTCAATGTTCCCTGAGCTTTATGAAGAGGGGTAACGTCAATTATAGTAAAGCAGCAGGTGACAAAAGTCACAAAGGCCCAATCCTGGAGGAAGTTTGACCGTGCAAGTTACACTGTATTTCTCAATCGGGCTTTGGACTATGATACACCCTAGGACTTGTCGTTCATTGTCTGTTCCGCCGCCCAAAATTTTGCCTGCCGAAAGTATCTATGCTGGAGTAGAGATCGATTTATGTAGTCTTGTAGTTCCGCATAAAGTCGTTGAATTCCTGACCAGACTTTTCAAATTCTACAGATCTCCGAATGTGTCAGAAGGAACCATACCTATTTTCTTCCAGGCCTCTTAGGTCTATCAAAAGTCTTCTTAACTTCCACCTTAGGATGTAGATCTGCATCAATGCTTTCAGGAGAAATGTCCTCTGGCGATCCGGCCTCAAGTCTCTTCTCAATCTTGAGACCTGCCTCCGATTCCGCCAGCTGCTGTGCAGACCTGGATGATGCTGCATACAACATACGCTCTTTTATCTTGGAGCCGCTAGGACACGTATAAAGGAACAATATTGGCGAAGAACTTGTACCGTTATAGTCGTGCGTATATCGGTAAAATGAGTATCGTGGCTCTGTTCCGGAAATTGTCCTGCTGAGTTCGGAGATTGGTGTTGAGGTTGTGGAGTCAAGTTCCATGGTCTCGGTTGCTATGTTGATTTTCTGATACCCAATATTGGCGGTGCAATTCAAGTAGTAGGATAGGTAGACTTACGAGCTGTACCAAATTATGTTTACCATCCTCGCTCAATCCCTTCAGCGCCTCTAATGCATCAGAAGTAACTGGCATGCTCACACCACTGCTAACATGACTCTTCCTCTCATTCATGCCCCTTCCCTCCTCTGCCTCTTGCCTCTTCACATCTCCCAGGCTCTGCTCCTCTTCTGTCAAAGGTGCCTCTAGTTTAACGTGTTTATCATGTTTTACGAATCCTTCCTTAGTCAGTTCTTCCTTCGTAGTAGCGAATATAGTTTCTCGGAATCGTTCGATACCAAGTTCGCGGACGAGTGTTAGGCGTGTAGAGGCGAAGAGCATTTTTTGTCGGACGGGGGCAGAATCCGGTACGTATGTGATGGCGACAAATGGGGCCGGATCTGTAGAAGGATAGCGCCTGAGAATTACATAGAGGGCGGCTTTGTCTTGAAGGTGAGGAGTGAGGAGGTCGAGGTCGGCTTCAAAGGATGATGTGGATGGTTCGAGGATAGCAGATGGAATGAGACTCTCGCCAGTTATAGTACATAAGAGACCACGTTGCGATTCATTAGATACAAAATCCTTGAACGCCGTTTGCAATTCTTGAGAGGCTGGAGTAAACGGTTGTCAGTTGTGTTTCGTAAGGAGTATTGATTAAAAAAGATGCATAAATATCTTACCTGATATTCCTGACTGCATTTTGAAATAGAGTCTGTTGAATAATGAATAATTGTCTACTGTCAAAATGGCAACACAGTCTGAGTATTTGCTTATGGATAAAGTGTGTGTTTAACACGACAACAAGCTTAAGGACAACAAATGACGGTGCATTGCGGGGCAAATAAACCGATAAGGGGGATCTATCTACTACTACAGAAGTACCCTAGCAGAACCTAGCTTACTAAAGCCTTAGGTACTCAGTATTCTACAGTACGGATATAAATTAGGTGTAAGTACCTCTATAGGAAGAATTCCTGTTTGTCGCAAGAGTACGAGTAACATTTTATTACTGTTTTATGATACTCGTGAACAAGGACATGATTGGGTGCTTCAATAAAATATCATGAAGTCTAACGTTATATAAAAATAGCCTTTCAAAGATCTCCAATATAGATAAGGTTACCCTGTCCTGTCTCCGGTCATTTTAATGCTAGCATATACATAGGGTACTGAGTGGTAAGTATTAAGAATACTAGATGTCCTTATCAGTCAGTAGGTCACTATATGGAGGTACATTCACCGGAAGGATCAATAAACTTCTCAGGGCACTTCAAACAAGCAGTGTGGAAATATTTCCAGAAACGTAGAAGCAAACTATGAACGCGAATCCGAAATGGGCAAAACTATACAGAGTACATGATGCTGATAATCATATCCAAAAAAGGGTCTCGTTTTGAGCTTTTAATAGGTTGGAACTGCTATATCCATCTGTAGTTATCAATGTTGGGCATTTCTTTCTAAAGTGGGATAAGGATGAGGCCTGAATGGCCCAGCTCTCACAATGGGGATAAATATTTACTTCTCCCCTTCTCTGGAGAATGAGCAAAACCGAAAGCATCGTGATCAAGTACGGAACGTTTGTTTGAAGTGGCGTGCTCGCTTGGGCATTCTAACTTGTATATGCTACTTTCTTGTAGGCCTACAGGCAAATGGACTCGCCTCTGGAAGCAAAGTCAATTGGGGATCAGGAAATAGGAACATTCCCAATCCCGTCCCAATCATCCATTGAGAACTCGCCTTTCTGGATAACCCGTATTCTCCATGGACTTCTCCCTCGTTCTTGGACTGTGTCCTCCCACCCTGCCCATGTTCCAAATGCTCCACAAAGCAGGCGTCGAGCATCCAAATATGCGTCCAACCTAGCTACTCTTGCCGATAGCATATTCTTCTCGTCAGCCTTTTTTGTTGTCTGGAAATCAGCTCTTGGCCGCCAATTGGAATTTGATGATTTTCAAACACTGCCGTCCTCGAGACAGATCACTCCAAAAACGAACGCGTTCAATACCGCCTTTGCTCACTTCTCTGGAAGAGATGAGCAATGCAACCCAAGAAGCCAAGTCCCCCTCTTACGCGCTATCATCTCGGTTTTCAAGTTCCATATTTTAGAAGGAGTGTTGTGCCATGTTGCATTTGTCAGTATGGGTATTGGTCAAGCTCTACTCTACTTGCCATTGCTACAATATCTTATAAAATTCTACCACCAAGATGCAACGAGTGAACTGCCGACTTTTGGATATGGTGCTGGCCTCATTGTGAGCTTATCTGTCGCTCTGTGCATTGCTCAGCTTTTAGCCAATCGAGCTGCCTATACGATGGGCCTTGCAGGTGGTGAAATGAAAACTCTTCTTGCGGCAACTATAGCCATCAAGAGCACCGTCATTAGCCCACTTGCTCGGAGGAATTTGACAGAAGTAGCGAAGACACAGAACAAGAAAAAATCAGAGCCTCACCAAAATATCGACACTGAAGATGAAATGATTGATGAAAATTGGAGCATAGGTGCTGTTGTGAACCTTGCTAACACGGATTCCGAGCGCATTCAGCTTGCAATGCGGAACCTCAATGATGCTTGGCCACCGCCATTCACCACACTTTTTATTGGTGGACTGACGTACTGGCTCATTGGATGGCCTGGAATGTGTAGTCTGGCCCTCACAATTCTTGCGAGCATTACTTTACCACCTATGATCCGTGGTTTGAGCAACTTGCGATTGCGTATCAACATTGCAACTGATGACCGAGTCACTAAGGTCACCGACCTAATTAATGGCATACGTCTACTCAAAGTCTGTGCTTGGGAGGACGTGTTCTACAACATCGTTCGTGAAGCTCGCCATCAAGAGATCAAGCTAAATCTGCAGAGAATCAAGCTTAGTGGGATACTAATCACTGTAACAGACTTACTTGGTAGGCACCCAGCTTTACTCGCTGTCGGTTTACACACCCTCATCTCACAAACCTCGATCAGTAACTCGCCAAACGTGCTTGTTTACGTGGCTTTGATATCTACCCAGAATTCAACTCTTTGGATAGCACCTGGAGCTCTTATGGTGGTTGTAGATGGATGGCAGAGTCTAAAACGGATCGAAGCCTTCCTGCTGGCCGAAGAACTGCCAGACATACAAGAACGGGAAATCTGTACAACCGAATCAGGAGCGCCAAATCCAGCGATTGAATTGCTTGGAGCAAAATTTTCATGGACTCGACCACAGGACGAGGAAGAAGAGAAGTCAAATTTCATTCTTCAGCCAGTGACCCTCTCGCTACAGTCTAGCGAGCTTGTGGCTATTGTTGGACGTAAGTCATGCCGCTTTCTTGATTCCAGCACCAATGGGTGCAGTACCTCATCAACCACTACCAGAGATCATCAAGGATTTGAAAGTTGGCTTATATATATTTGGGATACGTCGTTCAAACCTCGATCAATGATCATACCCTTGATAATCCTGATTCTTGGATGAGAATCAAATATTTATATATCAATTTGATGGATTGTCCATTGTTGGCATACTGCGCCTCCCGATGCGGGGCCGTTGTTTGATTTCGCTTT